>ML815926.1:60263-81843 GCA_009831015.1 Picea engelmannii | reverse complement strand
GAAAATCGACACAAAGTCAAATTTCTTCACTTTTCTTCCTTATAGGGACTAAGTTATATATCCATTGAGTATGCCTAACTGGAAAAATTATCTTTGCAGTAAGTAATTTGTTTAGTTCCTTTTTCACGGTAGGCTCCAATTTAGGATGCATTTTCCTCAATTTTTGTTGGAAATGTTGAGTCTGGGGTTTCATAGGGATTACGTGTTGTATGATGTTTGGGTTGAAATTTTTTAGATCGTCGTACGTCCAATAAAATACATATTTAAATTATTTGAATAATTTTATAAAATCATACCTTTCCTGTTCAGAACATCCCTTTCCCAGATTAATATTTTGAGGGTTATCTCGTGTTCCTAAGTTTACAGTTTCATACGACAAAGAGGAACTGTTTGTTTGCAATTGAATACCCGTATAAACTTGTCATGTAGGCCATAAAACTTCTCTAATATCACAACATATTTTGGGATAGAGTTTACCATCTCGAATGATAATTCTGGTGATCGAGGATCAAATATTACTGTGAAATCTCGGAGATTCTCATCATGAGTGCTTTCATCAATAACTGCATCCTGGAAGGTATCTTCCATATGCAGAAAATTGATGATTTGTTGATCATCATCAAATAATCTTTAGTTTGTGATGTTGTCTGAGATCGATGGCCTGAATAACAATTTGACTGAGAACGCATTAGGGGAAATACCTTCAGCAGGAAACAATTTAGAAGAAACATTGGCTAGTAAATCAGCTTTTGAATTACTCATCCTAGGAATGGAATTTATATTAAATGATAGAAATTTGTGCATCAAAACCCATACCTCGGTTTGGTAATTATTTAGATGTGATCGCAAACAATGTATTTCATTTCTTCCCTGTTTGACTACTATTTCCGAATCACCAAATACTACCAAATTTTGCACGTCCATGTCTAGTGCCTTCCTTAGTTCCTGCAGAAGTGCTTCGTTCTCTGTTGTTTTGTTAGTACATTCATACTCTAATCGACAAGCAATAAATGTTTTATTACCTGTAGGTTCGATGAGAACACAACCAACACTTTCCCCTTCTCGGGACTTGGATCAATCAAAATATATGGACTAGATTTGTGTGTCATTAGCAATATTTGACATATTTGGTGAATCTGTTGCCTGAGTATAGGTTGTTACTTCATATTGTTGTTCTAGATCAATGATAGAGGAAATTTCAGTCATGAAGTTACCGAAAAATGGATTCATTCCCTGCATCTTAATCGAATTTGTGGTGGTAACGAAAGGCTCATTTGGGTTGTTCAGATCTGTCACTGTATGCTTGAGGTAACTTTCTCTAATTATTCTGATCTTGTTGGGATGCCCATTTTCTAGCAACCACAAATGAGACCAGTCTGTAGCAAAATAATCGTGTATCTGTTCTGACCAATAGGTACTAAAAAAAAACCCTTAAACTTTAGGAATGCCAACAACAATAATATTGATTACTTGATGAACCTTGGGATTGGATGATAATCTAATCAACACATTTTTTAGTTCACCAATGACTTTGACATTAGTTTGATCTAAATGAATGATTTTTAAATCAGAAGGTTTTACTTCTGCATTAATTTTATGGCATATGGAGAGAGGCATCACATTTGATGATGCACTAGAGTCAACCATACAGTTATGTACATTCCTATTAAAAATTTCAAAAGTTAATAAAAAAGGAGGCACATTTTTTCGTGCGGAAACAACAGAATTCTGCTGATTTTTTATTGTTGTTCCTGAAACAGTTTTATCAAAGTTTTCTATAGTTTTTTCTGATAAGTCCCTTTTCTCTTGATTTTCTGATGTCTTTTTACTTGGGACATTTTTAGCTGTTTTTAAGTCAATTTCTGCTGATTTTTTGCTTCTAACATCATTCTTTTTACTATTTTCAACAATGCTTTAGCATTTTCTGCAAAATAAGAGGAAATTTTAGCAATTCAAAAACATAAATGTTTTCCCTTAATTTTTTCATATCTTCAATTAAATCATACTCTAAAACCGGGGCAGCTAGATTTTGTCTAGTTTCAGTTTTCTTTAACTGTTTTGAAACCACATTTTTACTGGTTTCGGGTGTAGACTTATTTTGTGTTTTACTTCTATTGTTGTAGGGGTGGACAGTTTCAAAATTTGCTTGAAAAATACTCTCCGACAGGTGCCCGAAAATGGGAGGAGATGATTCTTCCTCTTCTGGTACCTCTTCCTCAACCGTGTCATTAGAATTTTCAATAGGAGTGGAAACATAATTATCATGTGCTTCCAATATTGTTTTCAAACCATACTGTAAAATTTCAAAATTTAGACCTTCTATGGTCAGGTTTGGACAGTTTGGAGGGAAAGGTTTTCTAAAAGGAGGTTTGAAACTTCCTTTACTTGTAGATGCATCCTCGATGGATATTTTCAAGTCAACAACCTGATTGGACAGTTTCTAGAAATATTTCTGCAAGCTCTCCAAGTCTAATGTTTCTTGTTGATTTTTAACTTGAGGAGGTCTAGTGAGAATTTCTATTTTCTTCTTAGAAGACGAAGTTGTTTCAGCCTCACTGCTTAGATTATATTTTAGGCTCAATATGTCTTTCTCAATCTGACTTGCCTCCTCAAAAGATTCTAACAACGTGTTCTTTTTGGACCTTTAACCCATATGGCTATGTTGTTATGCAGGGCGTTCGTATAATATGCAATAATTAATTTTTCTACACGCATCGAATCTGCAGGGATTTATTTTTTTAGTGTTAGGAATCTCTAGTTAAAGTCTTTAGATTTTTCTTTAGGTTTCATCTTTAAGCTAGAGAGTTCCATTACCAAGACTTTTGGAGATTTATCATCTCCATTTTTTTCTAGAAAACAAGTTTTGAACTTGTCCCAAGAGATGATGGTCTGAGGTTGTTGAGAAAAATAGCAGGTTGAGCCATTCCTCTCAAAAGTGTCAGGAAATAATCTGCACATGACATCTTCGTGTTCGACACTCCGGAGTCTAATGAATAGCATAAATTTATTGATGTGATCCTCAGCTGACTGCTTCGAATATGGATCAAGTTTGGGCATCCATTTCTCCATATGTTTAGGCAATGGGTGTTCAGGTCCAGGCACAACCACAACATCTTGATCGAGGCAAGATCTGGCAGGATTATTTTGGTTTTCCATGGGAGTTGGTGGAGTCAAAGGTTGAGATGGTCCATATGAAGAACTTCCTTCATCCGACGATTCACCTCCCGAAGAAGGTGGATAAGAACCAGGTGGGGATGGTGGAATACTAGATCCTCCAGCACCAAGGATAAGTGCTTCAGCAGGATTGGTAATATTATCACCTAAAGTGTTTCTAGGCTTACCAATGCCTTGAAGTTGTTCTTGAAGATTTGTAAAATCAAGGGTTTGATTAAGTTTTCGACCAGGTTGTCTAATACAGGATAAGTCACTTTGAGTTCTTATGGGCGACTGGCAGACAATTTCTTGGATGTCAATCCCTTGAGGAAGTGGTGCCACTGGTTCGACAAGAATATCAGGAGTATCATTTGAGGTAGTAGTTGTTTCAAGTGTAACATTTGTGTCGGAGTGACTAAGAATTACGACAGGAGAACAATTATTTGGAGGGGTCTTGAGACTTCCACGTGCCATCAATTAATCTCAAGCCATCCTTCTAGTGCCATTTGTTGATGGGAATATTTGACACACCATCAACTAGAAGGTTATATCCAAACCAGGGTTGTCTAATTAACCTGAGTCGTTTGGTATGACCTAACCCGACTGGTTTAATGGCTCTGTTAGACAACTAGAGTGATAAAAGCAGTAAAAGAAATAAATTAATCTAAATCTATGATTCTAACAATTTATATACTAATTACAAATGTTTATTTAAAAACGTGAATGCACAAATGATTATAAACAATCTATATACAGTTTACAAGGTTTACTTGAAATCTTACGAAATGGATGTTCATAACAATGTTTCTAAATAAGATAAAGTAAGAACATAAATCTTTCTAATGTTTAAAGCTATCAAACTAATAAATAATAAGCGAATACGATTGAAACAATGACACAAAAACAGTCAAATCTAATTAATGCAATCATCGTTTCAAAAATAAATCATTTAATAAAAAATAAAACACATACTAACCTGTAGCTGATCAACAAAACTGAGTCTACCTCTCTATGTTGTTTGAGCTCCTACTTGTCTTGGTTTTAAGGGAAACCTATGATAGAACAATACTAGTACTTCCAGAATAAATTCAAAGAAGTGTTTGGTATTTGGAGTAAATCAATAGCAACAGAAAGACAACTAATTAAAAATCTTGTGATCTTAAGATAACCTATATTTAAGAACGAAAGAAAATTCAATTCTGAGTATTGATATTATCCATCATTTAACATTAGAAATAAAATCAATAATAATCAAATGATCGATTGATCACACATATAAAATGAACCAACATATCATGGACATCATTCAAATAATCATTAATATGAAATATCATGCGAAGACAAGGCTAAAGATAAATCTACAGGATGATAATTCATAACATAGAAATAATAGGAGAGTGCAATGGAATAAGCATCACACAGGTCTAAAGCCAACGGTGAATTGCTTTCCCATATCAATTCCCAAAAAATTACATGTTAATATTGTAGTTCCAAAAAAAATGTCCTCACTACTAAACAACAACCAATATTTAAACCTATCTTGGATCAATAACCTCTTATCATGCAAGATAGAGGGTAATCCTAGAAAATTAGATTACTTTACAAAAATAGGATAACAAAGAAACACTCTTGTAGGAGTCCTTGATCAAAAAAATAATTACATAATGATATTGTTTTATCAAACAAAAAGATAAATTACTAAGCTATGTAGGGCATAATCCATGACTTCTTCTCCTTGTGAATCACATCATAACTGTTGTTTTCCTGAAAATAATAAAATGAAATTGAATTTTAGATAACAATACAAAATAATATTTACAAATAGACTCGCTACAAAATCATGAGATTCTGTAGCTAGTCTTAAATTAACAACTAAATCAAAATAAAATCTATCTATTTTATTTTTACAACATAATTAAATCAAAGAGAATCAAAACAATTTTTTACCATTTCAGAGATTAGAAAATGAATCATCTGATACGTTTGAGTTAATGATAGCATTGAAATTTATTGCATTCTTGATAACCACATTACGAGTTCGTTTAAACCTTTTACTTTCTCGGCCAATGTTGGATTGAACGCATGCCTTTAATTCTTGATTTTCCCTTTCAAGAAAGGGGTTTCAAGATTCCATATGTTTTAACTTTACCTAGGGATATGGTATATCTCTGTAGTATCGTTCAACCCAGTCAAGACAATTCTCACATTGTACATGTGCTATGGCTGGTAGAGCTTGAGTGTGTTTTTCAATGGGTGCTTTGGCCTATTCTGTAGCTTGCTTCAAATCGTGGCTTATACCAGTGAAGCCTTCTTGATTTTTTAGGAATGGAGGTAGCTTAGAAACAAAATCATATTGTATAGATTCAATATCAGTTTCATTCCCAAAGAACTAGTTATGTACTTATTATCGGGAAATAAATTCATTGATCTCATCATCGAACAAGTGATAATCGATCTCGATCATTGGGATCTAGCTCAGATGATCTTGCTGGCGATTTTCAAGTTTTCTAGATATTAACTTGCTTGGTCTCTTGTTTACAAAACTCAAGTCCGAATTACCTTGTTCCTTCTGTTTGCGATTTTTCTTAACAATTGATTTGTTAATGAAACCCTGATTCATCTCAATAGTAGGAGATGGAGAAACCATCTCCTTTAACACATCTATAACCTCCTCTAACGATTTTTTAGGCACAAAATCATATCGTGGCTTTTTTCCCAAAGGGTTCTGAACAACAAAAAAATTTCTCTCTATGGTCGCATGGTCTTCATGTGGATCAACACTTTGATTTTCAGTGGTAGGGTTACAAGGAATAGGGTTTGTATTGAAAAGGAGAGGCGATTCTACTGTGTTCTCGGGTATGGTGAAGTTGTTTCTACACAGGAAATCTTCCCAAGTACCCCCAATTTTAGCTAGATGTGACAACAACATAATTCAAATAATACCATGATGGAAAAGGCTAGACAGAGGGTTTAAACTCCGTCTCTGATAATGCTTAGACATTTTATGCAGGCTCATAAATAGATAGAAAGGCATATTTAGCTTGAACCCTAGAAAAATAATCAACAGGTGAATGTGATAGAAGAAAAATAAGCCACACCTACCCTCACAAGTTATGAACTGTTTAAGAATTAGAAGCAGGTCGTGCCATCGGGGTTTTAGGAGAGTAATTGGTGTACCTTTAGGGAATCATTTCGATTTCTTAGAGACCATGAACAAACTCCAAGGCACATATTCTAATTTGGAATTTTTGAACCGTCTTTCTCCCTCCTGTGAGAGTCTTGTAGCTTGTGCTATAGAATCCTCAGTTACTTCAAGTTGCAGATCCCCAATTCAAACTTTAGAGCCATCAAACGATTGAGCGAATGCCTATTTAACTGCTAGGTTATAAACCTCAAAATTTCGGATGAAAATATCCCAGTCATGTGCTTGTATATCGCTTATGGCATCATCGTGGGAGAGGAGGGTTTGCGAGCCATTATTTTCAATTCTAACCATGGGAGCCATGGGTGTTATTGTTGGACACACTAACTACATTGAGAGGGGGGGGGGTGAACAGTGTAGGGTTCTTTTTCCCAAAAATCCTTATATAATAATCACCATTAACTCATTACTCATTGATGTCATTTATAACCAGTTAAATGTCAACACATATCAGAAACATATATCAGCAATATATCATCAACAAGTCATCACCACAAGGAACACAAAGAACACAAGATGTATGTACAATTTTCTTTTTATTACAGACTACAATCCTTGGGGTTTTTCAACAACAAATGAATAGAGTACAACTCTACAAGAGAACCATCTCTATAATGTAAGATTCATCTTAGACCCTCAACACCAACTAATATGAGGAAACAATCCTCAACAAATATCAATCTGTACCATAAACAAGTGCATCAACCATGCACCAACCTGTGATGAACAACCTGTAATCAACCTGTACCATAAACAAGTGCATCCAACCATGTACCAAGTATATACCAATCATGTGTCAACTACTCATAAACAATTAGTCATCAATATCTACCAACATCATCGACTATACACCTCATTTATGTGCCAACTCATCAACTGCTTGTCTCAACCATGACTAGCTTTGGATTAGTCAACAACCCTAACTTGAAATAATCATATATTTGTACCTGTAATGAATAAATATCTGAAACTAATATTCAATGTTCTTCATTTTTTTTTTTGCAATTACTCTAGGTGTCACTACTTGGAACCTCTCAGAAAAGGAGTTATAGCAAAAATGGCATACCTTTCTAAATTCTGGCTTATTCTAGAGAGCGACCTTGTAGAGTGTGCGTGCCCTGCATGGAATATTTTTTGAATCGATATGAAACTGTTACATAACACACTAAAGACTGTAATATAACCAACACAATTGTTCTCACTTAATTTTGATCTATTATGAAGAAGTTATGATGTTTTTACCTGAAACACATGTTTTAGACTAGTTTCAGGACTAGCCACAAACCCTATTTTCCACAGAGTGTATCTCCAAAAATAAAACGACCCACAAGATGAATTTTTTACCACAGATACTTGGATATTTTTCCTCAATGGAAATCAATATCACATTCTGAATCATTATAGAAAAAAAATTATTACGAAAATGGTGAGATGACCTGTAAAAACATACCTTAGAAAGCATCATGAAAATAATTTATCCTCCCTTGAATTTTGACCCTATTTTCTTCACCTTCCCTCTGAAATTCGGATTACATATCCTTTGGTTACCTCAATAACCTATATATATTCAATATGCTCAAGTGTTCCACACCAAAAATGCTCAAGAATCTCTCACAAGAAGCTCTCCACCAATACTCCAAAAGATATTCTCATAAGAAGCTCTCCACTGATCCACAAAAAGGATGATCTACAAGAGACCATTTATATCTTATTTATACTTTCATCCTCTAGGTCACTTAACCCATTTTTAGTTCACTTAACCCATTTCTAGGTCACTTAACATATTTTCCTTATTTTAGGGTTAACCACTTTCCATAAATATAAAGTTCTCCAATACTTTATCATTTAAATATTCCTTCTTGATTTTGTCACCCTACTTTATCATTTCTTGATTTTGTCACTTATATTTATTATTTAAATAATCCACCTTGACTTTGTCACTTTACATTATCATTTAAATAATTATTTCTTCTTTTAGGTCACTTTGACTTCTTTGACCTTGGTGGCTTCAAGCCTTTATGTGGGGGTCCTTCATCTTCGTAAGGCCATAACTCTCAAACCTTGAGGAGTTATGTGACATTCCACATACCACCGGAAATGGCATGACAAGCACTATCCATCTAGGATAGTTTCACCAACAATTTCCTTGATATTCATCTCATTATTCCACAGACAAGCATGGTTCCTACAACCATTCTTCCAGGATAACTCAATCTGCAAAGCGTCTTCTCGTGAGGTCTTTCACCATAAGGGGACCAATTTGGAGTTCATCCATTTGTGCACCTTATCAATCATGATAAGACAATAATGATTCATCTATACATTTTCCCAACAATGCATCATATACCAATGAAACCACATTGATCCATGTTCATCATGTATCAATAAAAATTCATTGATCCATCTTCATCATATCAATGACAACTCATTGATCCATCTTCATCTATGCATTCTCATCAAGGAAAATACATATTACATTACATTAATCATCAATAAATCAATCATTTGGCATCAATCAATCACTTGACATCAATCAATGACATCAATCAATCAAACCATTGGCATCAATGACAACATGATCCCACAATTATCACACAGACACAGTAAAGGAAATGAGAGGGAGGTTTCTCTTTCCAATTCAAAAAAAATAGGGAGAGGTATTTAAAATTGGAAGAGGCCTGATACCTACAGACTTGGGAGGCTATCATGCTTGGTAATTTGATCTTTGAGTGACAAAGAACCAGAGAACGTGCAGGCTTATAAACCACTCTGCTCAATGAACATTGAACCCAAACCATTATCACTTACCTATTCAAATAATGAATGAGAATCTTAATTATGCAAGACAATAGGATGATGTGGAATTGTAAGTACATCAGTCATGTACCATGGTGATAGGATTGTGATATGACTGATAAGAGAAAGAAACATATTTCAAATTTTAATCCAAGGTTCTGCGCAATTGAGCATATCAAATATAAAAATCATATAACCAACCATAGATATGACCAAGTCATATTTCCCATAGTGAATCAATCAAGTATAATGGTAATGGATCAACAAACAGGCTTACAAACTTAATGGTTTTAAAAATATAGATGCCCCTTTAGGTGTAATCTCATTTGCAAAAGAAACAAAGAAACCGCAAACTATAAAATGATTACCCAAGCCAAACTTTTGTTTTAATTTCATGCTTGCAATCATGAAATTAAACAAACAAATGAAACACTTCTATAATCATCTAGGCCAATGAATCTCCTCAAAACTAGAGGACAAAAACGTTTGCAAATATAAGGAGGAGGCAACTACAATTTTTTTTTATTCCTTGGTGGTGACTTTTATTATGATAAAATTTGACAGAATTGTTGGCTTCCAACAATTCCATACATTGGTATCTCATCTACTAACTTTGTTCCTGAAGTAGATGCAATATTTTATTTCAAAATCTCCTTCTGAGCTTCTTGAAATATCTCTTTCTCCTTGCATGCATCAAACTTCTGTTTAGGTGATGTATTCTTCCTGACCCACTAGTACTGGTATTGGTCCTAATCCTTTTTTGTTGCACCTTATCTTGTCTTATCTCCACCTCCAGTAACTATGTTAATATTCTTACCATCCCCTTCTCTATTTTCCACAACAATCAATTGTACACTTTGATTGGTATGGTTCCTCTTGTCCTGTATTTTTATCAAAAGTGTTGGAAATTCTTATGTTTCATGGTCTGTTGTGTGACAGTACATAGATGTCACAGGTGGATGTGGGTAGTCTCTTGTATAGTGCTCTGGTTTCCAGCATTTATGACAAACAACTGGTCCTCGACCTCCTCCAAATTCTCTTCCTCTAGGACCTCCTCCTCTGAAGCTTCCTCAGTTTCCTTGATTATTTTTGTGTGGTGTATTATAATGAAGTCCTTGGTTATACTGTGGCTATGCATTATTGTATTGCAGTGGTGTTGTGCACTACTATGCAAGATTATATTGTTGTTACCCCTGAAATTTTTGCGCATTGTACTATGGTTGTGTTGCAAACTATTGTGTGTTTTTATACTATAGATGGTGCACATTGTTATATTGTGGTTTTGCTACAAATTACTATGCATTATTATACTGTGGTTGTTGCACATTGTTATATTACAACTGCTGAGCAAGTTTTCCTATTACATGTTCAACCTACACCTTGTATGTATCTGGAAATCATTTTCTTCATATCCAAGGTTCTATAGTCCTTGTCATCGTGTCTAACTGACTTCAAAAAGTTAAAAAATGTGCTCTTCGATACTTTCTGATACTTCTACATCAGTGGGAAGTGATAAGTATTATTCCCATGTGTTTTTCAAATCTCACACCATGGTCCTTCTGAAGCTAAAGGGGTTGGCATACCCACTCCAATATACAGTGAAAATATTGGAAACTCATTCTTATGATGGCCTTTTGTCCTTTATATTGTACAATAGACTTCTTCTCTTTTCTCCTTTCCTTTATTCTGATTTAATTGGAATGTTAAGTTCTTTAGATCTTTCTTCATCTCTTCCACAGTTGGATTTGTATTCTTGTAATGGTTTTCCTCTATCTATAAGGCTTCTTGTAGAGCCTCGGCAAGAATTTGGAATTTCTACTCTCTTAAAGGATACTTCAAGTGTGGAAATAGAGAAAATTAAAAGACAAATGTTTATGTTGTGTATCAGTAATAGTGTACTTTCACTTACCTTTTATCCTTTTGAACTTCTAGTCCACTTCCAAGACTGATTCTCCTAGTTTCTTCTTGATCTCTATCATTTCATTCATAAACTAATTTTCGAAGCTTGGTTTCTGAAATTCATTTATTAACTTCCTCTTCACCTCTGCTACAACTATAGGCATTCCCGTTGGATTATTTGTTGTGATACCCATGTACTAGTCTAATTCACAGTCTATGAATGTGATTGCAAACTGCGCAACCATTGTATCTTCATCTATAATTTGTTTTACTGCCCATATCTTCTCACAGATAAATAAATGCTTTTCTGGATCATCTAACCCATCCCCTCGGAACTATGGTAACCTAATAGTTGGATCTTGTCCTTCCATTGTGAAATTTTTTGAACTACCACCTCCACACGATGTAGACACTTGACTGCTACCTATTGAACTTGCACTTCTACTACTGGACCCATGTATAAAAATTCTTCTACCACTAATCACTTTCTGGTTAATTGGTTTTTCTTCTTCAGATGTCTCAGTCGCACATGGTGTTGTGGGTTCCACACTAATTTAGATCTGGAATGAAGAGCCTTCTTCTACACTGGACCCATGACCTATGTTTTTCCTTTCGTATGTGGCACGCAAGATATCCTCAATCTACCCCGTGTCACGAAGATCCTCTACGTCTTCCTCATCGCTATCCAAGCCCTCTCGTTCAACCACTTCCCTCTTTGTATTATTCATCTTATACTGGTAGGGTCATCCGTTGTGTGCCACACCTGCTTTCATTATGATTTCCCTGGTCTGTTCATCATCCATCATGATGGGGTTTATTGCTTCCTCCTTCTAGATAATCTTCGGAACCTTCTCAGTTTATCATATCTTCCTTAGTACTTCCCCCAACTCCCCCATGTGTGCAGATTGATCTAGTTGTTTGATTCCATGGTAATCATGCTTTTATCATGTAATAACATATTGATCGACTTGTAGAGTGACTTGATGTACCTACCTCTGGGTCCCTTCAAGAAATCTTGCTATGTAACAGTATATGACTTTTCTCTATATACTGCAAATTCAGTAATAAACCCCGTAGTAATATTGTCTAACTAGAAATCCACTGTGCGTGATTTTTTTATTAACCCTTTCCAATCACACAATATTTTTAGCAGTCCACTCTACTGTCTTGATTTGATTAGTCGGATGGGTATCCTTCATCCTTAATAACCTATAATAACTATGGAAAATAACATAAATATACTTCATGCAAATCGATAAACACATACCTCTGCGGATAATGGTGCAGTGTGTACTTGGAACCCTTATTATCTTTTTGCACAAACTCTAACTGCTTTGTCTCTAGCCATATTTCAATCTATTTCTTCATATAATTCCATGGGTTGAATGTCCCTTTGTACCACTGCATCTTCTTCACCAAACCCCTTGCAGGTTGTCCTTCTAATTTCTAGATGGTAACAAAACCATTTGTTGGGCATATGGGCTGACCCAGGTTGTACTTTAGTTATCCAAAAAAATTATTTTTCACCATCGGCCCTTATGGTAAACCAAAAGGCTACACCATGCATAGATTGCACATCGTAGTCTCTCCCGAGATGGTTTATGGATGAGTGCAAGACCCAGGTGCCTATATCCATGGAAGGGATTGGGGATGTTCTTTCACTTCTATTTCTACTTAAACATGCATTCTATCATACAAAATATCATATCTACTATCTCATTCATTCATAATATTCATTCTTCATACATATTATAGTTCCCACTGTAAATAAGCTCGTTCATTCATCTAACCATTTAACCATAATTGCATAAATAACAAAAACATTCAGACACATTGCAACACAGGGTTTTACCATGGTTCACCTCCCTTGGGGCTACGTCCACAAAAATATTCTTCTTATTTCTTCATGTTCATCAAAATAGTGTTGTGCACATTAGATCATAGGATATGTGAGGTTGACCAGTGTCACACCAATCTCCACAACTTGTGACATGACCCTCAGTTATACATCAACATTGACTCCACAAAACATCAGACTCAAAAAAGAATCTCCAAAAATGATGATCTATCTCAAAAAGACACCAAAGATGATAATAAAGATATCTCCTGTCTACCTCATACATCATATATATACTACAAAAAGTGGATAAATATCATTACATTAATAAAAACCCTAACCCTAAGTGGACTCCACTTGCCCACATTCCAACTGCCTTCCACATGGTTGGTCTTCATCCATTCTTTGACTTCCTTCTTTCTCGGTGCGCTGCTTCCTTTTTCCCTTTGTCGCAATGGTCTTCCTTTTTTTCTAGTGCATGTTGCCTCCTTTGTTCCATTCTATCTCGCTTACTGCGCTTACTCCAAAAAATGCCTACTCCAACAGAGCATGTAAGCTTCCCATTCCTACATAATAAAGAGCTTTGCAAAATACAATTGAACGTTGGTTTTTTTCATTTGGGTTTCCAAGGTAAATTATGAGTTTTTTTGTGTGAATATATTTGTTGTTATGTGGCTTTCTTTGTTTATGAGCTAAAATGGAGTTTCTTTGCATTTTAATAGTTTCCTGTCCATTTTTTTAATAAGAACTCTATATCAACTATTGTTTGAGGTTATGTTCCATATATATAGTGTCCATAAGCTAATAAACCAACCCATTAGCTCTTTAACCACTTTCATACATCTATTTTGGAGATGGGACATCAATGACTCTCATTTTAGAGGTGATGCAAGTGTGTAGGAAGTTTCTAATTTAGTTTTTATGGTTGTTGGTGAACTTTAATTCTCCTATAGACTGCTATTTCTTCCTCTAAGATGAATTATATTTTCTTAGCTAGTTTTCTTACTCCCCACAACCCATACTCCCTCATTAGACTACAAATCCTTATCCAATTAGGTGGTAACACTCCTCCCATAGGATCCACCCCTTTAGTGGGCCAAAATTCGTCATTGGCTAGACTATACATTGGTTATCAAAACATTGGAGGGGTCCTATTCCATTACTTTGGCTATTGGATGAGAAATGGATTCCTTATATAGACTCTACACCCTTTCTATGTGTCGTCTCTCTCTCTGGTAGCCACAAATACTCCCCATAGGTCCCACGACCCCTTTCACTAAATGATTTGATCGGGTATTGTCCCATAGCCTTGTTTTGCATGAGGATTTGTCTTTTGGTTGGATGGAGTGGGTCTTAAATGAACGATATTGGCTTCAAATTGGTCTTAATGCTTGACATAAAACACGAGAGTTCTTGTGTCCATGTTTTACATTGAAATCACATGCTCTGTTCACTTGTGAGTGTTGGGTTTTTAATATTTGTATGTTAGTTGGAAATAGGAGAGTTTTATTTTTGTAATTTTTAAACATTTTATAGTAATGCAATGCACATAAAAATTCATAAAAATACAAAAAAATACAATTGCAATCACACATATACATAGAGATTTACCCTAGAAACTCAAATAAGGAAAAACGACAACCTATTTAGAGCCACATCTCTAATTCTTATTCATCATCTCTAACTTCATTGTTTACAAAACAATATATATATATATATGATCCTATGACATCCAAAATCCCTAATCCATTGAACCATATTAAAATACAACCCTAATTCCTTAACTGAAATTAGAAAACCATGGGCTAAGCTAGAAATATTCCCATGCACCACAAAACTACCAAAATTAAAAACCATGTGCCAAAAACCACTAAAAAATAGATGCAAAAATAGCCAAAAAACAATTGGGGACTCTGCCCCCCCTCCCCCCTGTTGCACCCAATGCAAAAAATCACCTATGGGGTTGGTTGTGTAAAGAAAATAACGCATACCCAACATTCTCCCAGTTCTTGTTTTCTTTTCATAGAGGGGGTCATGCAATTACATAGTAAAAAATCTAGGGTAACAATGCCTATTGTTTCTCTACATCAGGAGAACTTCTTGGTGCTCACATACTTTGTCAATGAATATGCAACAGTTTTCAAAGTGTCCACCTTCATCAACAAAACTCTCTTGTCTTCAACCATGTCTCTCAAAAAGTGATGCACAAAATCAATATTCTTTATCTTTGAATGATAAGTTGGGTTCTTTTCTAGGAAGATTGCACTTCGATTGTCACAATATATCCTTACAACGTTTTGTACAAACCTAATACCTAAACACAATATCTATAACCATACTTCTTCCTTTCTTATATGAATGGACACCATGTATTCAACTTTTGTAGTTGAGAGTTCCACTATAGACTGTCATTTTCTCATCCAACTGATTGCTCCTCCAAATAGGTTAAACACATGTCCACTTGTAGATATTCTAATCTCCATCCCAGTCTGCATCAACAAACCCATGTACATCTAATACAAATCTTCCTTGGTAGCACAATCCATAACTAATAGTGCCACAAAAATACCTAAAACCCCTTTTTACTGTTGTTCATTGCTCCTTCCCTAGTTTTGACATATACCAGCTCAAAACTCTCATTTTATGTGCAATGCATGGTCTAGTACATACCATTTCATACATCAAAATGTCAACCACACTAGCATATAGAACATGATACATGTCCTCTTCCTCTTCCTATGTCTCGAGACACTAATTTGTAGATAACTTTACACATACAAGAATAGGAACCCTGACCGATCTACATTCCTACATATTAAACCTCTACAATATTGTCTCGACAAATTTCCTCTAATTTAACCAGATTTTCCTGCTTGCATGATCTATTTTAATTTCCAAACCCAAAATGAAATTTTCAGCACCAATATCATTCATGTCAAATTGGGAGGACAATTAATTTTTCACATCTTGGATAATCTCCTTTTCATTTTCTATCAACAACAGATCATCCACATACAAGATCAAATAAATAAGATGATCATCAACTAATTTGGAATACACATAATAATTGGCTTTTCTCCTTGTGAAGCCAAGTCCCAACATATAAGTATCAAATTTTTTATACCACATCCTTTGTGATTTATTTAACCCATACATGCACGTTTTTAGCTTACATACCAACTCTTTCTTTTTGTTTGCTACAAATTCTTCTAGATGCTTCATGTATATTTATTATTTCAGATCCCCATGTAGGAATTTTGTCTTCATATCCATATTTTCTACATCAAAATGAAGAGAAACAACAATAGAGAAAAGGAATCTAATATGACGCAGCCGCCACCCCTTGCCTCGGCCAAAGGCCTCTGCGCTGACCTCACGGTCCTTAAGGATCATTCAAAGTTCACCCCCGAGCCGGAGTGGCTCCTTCGATTCTTCCCTGGAATATTTATTTAAATCTGACCCACAGTTCTTTCTTGACACCTTACAGCCTTTAGGCCTGGTCCCTTCTTCGTTCACAATAGAAAGTCACTATCGGGTTTCAGGGTTTTCCAATCCCTGATGTCACAATCCCTTGCTTCCTCAAATTCTCGATCTACGATATCCCGATGCGCTCCCTTTGTGCTTAGCCCCTCCTGGTTATGCCACTAGTCCATGCGACCTCCTCTTATATGACCGCAGTCATACCTCTTATCAGGATTCGGGGTTTTGAATGTCGAAATGTATTAAACCCCTTGTCAACGGAATCCCCGATTTCTCGATTCTCGATTTCCCGATTGATGACCTTTCCTTTCGGTAAATTTCCCGGAAGCTTCGATCTCGGCCACACATCCCCAAGGATGGACGGTCCTCGCCACTTCGGGATTTTCACCGTGTAAATTCCCGATGCCTCATTATGCTGAGATGACATCAGTAGGGTCCCACATGGAGCTCTCCTCTTTTCGAAAAATCGAAATTCGTGATTTCGAACTGCAAGTTCCCCTTGTCTCCAGGACTCACAAAATGTCGATCCTCGACTTCCTCTGGATTTTTGACACGTGTCCCAAGTAGATGGAAGGTTCAGATTGATCATCGGGTTTCACCGACTGAAAAATCCAAAACACTCACTTATGTGAGTCCCGATGATCGAAATGTCAATGGGCTTCCGATCTTGCCCACGTGTCGCAACTGATGGATGGCTCCGATCGTTTACGAGGTTTCCAACATGGATTTTCCCAATCTCTTTCTCACAGAACTTCTGATTTGTCGAGTCTCGAAACTCCGATGGAGTCTTCCCTTTCGGGACTTTTCCCGATATCTTAGATCTTCGCCACGTGTCCCCTCAAGATGGACAACCCTAATTTAACCTCGGGATTTCGAGACTTTCGATGCCCCGATGACACAATTTCTTTGACAACTTAAAACCCTGGTCGTCGAAATGTCGATGGGTGCTTGATTATCGCCACCTGTATCCGCAACATGGATGACTCAGATTGATTCTGGGATTTTCACTATGAAAATTCCTGATCACTCTTCCTCGTGACTCTTGATTTCACGAATGCCGAAATTCCGATGGCCACACCTCTCATCGGAACTTTCCTCCTCCCGTTCACGAAGCTTAAACTCCGTGCAACTCCTGGTCAATCCAACAGCTGACAGATATCTATGTGAAGATCTAACGGCCCACAACCTCCTGAGCTTGAACTCTGGATGCAACCGTAACCTCCTTGCTTCTCTGGCAGATTTGACAGCTGGCGGGATTTCGCTAATCCTCCCCACAGATTCTTGACTGTTGATCTCTTCCCTTTGATTATTTCTCCGAATGATCTGACTGTTCCTCCCCAACTTCTCCACCACGGCGCAAACTTACGACGCCTTTCTTAATACTTCCAGTCGCAACTTCCCTGCACTGTCCTTCAATGGATTAGAAGGCCTTATCCCTCCTGATCTTTCTCACAACTCTGAAGTTTTAAAGAGGATTCTTGCGCGCACTCCTTTAGGCAACCCTCAGATACTCTCAAATGTTGAATACTTCGACTTCTGTGCACACTTGTAGTAGCATTCCCTCGATATGTTTCTCAGGTTCACAATCCTGAGACTCTCCTTGGCCTACACACTCCTTGCATGGATCCTATGCCCCACTGCACTCTAAGGAAATGAGAACAAATGCTACCTCTCCTGAGATTTCAGAGACAACCCTCTGAACTCCTTGTCGACGCACTCCTTGCGGATAATTCAACTGCACTCCTTGTAGGAATCTTGCTCGAATAGAGAAACAATTGAAACTCATCCTCCTTACTCTTCCTCTCTCAGATTTCAAAACATTCAACAAGAAATCATTCATACATAGCATAAAAGAAACTGCATGATAGAAATAATAAGCCCTTCATGAACATAATCATTTAAAGATGCATACACAGAGAATATGTGAACACCATGAGTCTGAATCATATCTTTCTTTATATAAATTCAAAACTTCTGTACATGGAGTCTGCTATAGCTCTCTGTTTCTATCCCTTATGCTCTCTTCTCTGTTCATGCTTCAATAATGTTACAATACACAATGAGGGTGTCTATATCCCGTTTCCCTCTTTCCTTCTAAAACCATCTAATCTAGAATTGAATTCTACCTACTTGCATTAACTCCTATAAATTCCTTCTATCTACTAAGGACGAGAGAAATCGCTCAAGGTCTGTTTACATTATACAACTGCGCTTCTTCTTAATGACTTCATTTAAGATTGCGCATCAACTTCAAGGAAATTTCAAAATTTGCGTTGGCTTGTCCATCTCTCTTTGCTTCCGTGATGGCTCACTTGATGTTGGCGATGTTATTGCATCATAATAGAAGTTAACTTGGCAACATGAGAAACAATTTCATCAAAGTTAATTCCCTCTACCTAGGAATTAGCTTTTGCTACTAACTAATGTTTATATTTCTCCACTTTTCCTTTCATATTCAAGTTCTACTTAAATACCCATTTTCTTTTGTTGGAACACATTTATAAGACCCTAGGTTCAAGGTATTCAACCAACAAACCATTTATACACTGACTCTTTCAACATCACCTGCATGCAAGTGAAGTTTCACCCGAGGCATCTACTGGGGATGTGGGAACCAGTTTATGCAGGGATGAGGTGATGTGACGCTATCATCATAATCATCAAGACTTATTCATCGTATGAAAAACATCCTTACTTAATATCCTTTTATCAGACAACACACCCTATGTGTAGTTCCCATCACTAATAGTTCATTACTTTTACCAGAACATTCATGTGTCATTAATCCATCCAAGATCCATTCAATACCATAAATGATAGCATGTAGAAACAATATTCTATATATCGCGAAATAAATAATCCACTGAATTACTTATGATTACTACACATCAACCATATTTTAAGCAGAACTATACTAACCATGCATAAACACAACGTTCATGAACAATCACATCAATAAAACATTCAGACACATGGTTTTAACATGGTTCACCTAAGGTTTGGGATACGTCCACAATGGTTGGATTCTATATTAATATTCATGCATTAATCACCTCATACCTATGTATTGTGATTACAATAGATACAACATATTATAATCCTCATTCTTAGCCAAGCCAAGAAAAAACTGACCTAAGCTAGAGATCAACCACATCTCTCCCTACCCTTTACATATTTATACCAAGAATTAGGGCTCAAAACTATAACGGGTCATAACTATTTCTCCTAATTTTCCATTGAATTGTTGCTTTAACTTCTACTTTTGTCTTGATCTCTTGTTTTTCCTACTTTTACATTGCCTTAACTTCTACTTTTACCCCACAAAATGTACCTTTACCACACGCCAAAAAATGCACCTTTTACTCTTCCATATGCTACGTGGCTTTCAAAACTTAGTTCCTTTCATCCAAAATGCATGTCCACCAACTTCCAATGCTATTTCTTCCAACCACTAACTCCACTAGATCCTAAGCCTCATTCTTGTCCAAGGCTGTGATTTCTTCAACCATGGCCTTTTCCCATAGTTTTCCATCCTCTAAATCCACTTCCTCCCTAGCAATTCCAGGATCATTATAAGTAATAAACAAAGTAAAATTATAGCGAAAATGAGGTGGAGTATACCTTTCTATTTTCCTTCTTTCTCAAACCAATCTCCTCAATATGGGAGTATGAGGTTCTTATTCTTATTATTCATGTTCTTCTCAAGAGTTTGATTCATTATCCTTCAATTCAAACTCTATTTCCTCTGTATCTTCCTCCCTATGGGACTTCATGTTTGACTTCATATTTTATTTATTTAAATACCACATCTAAACTATACACTACCTTCTTAGTTTCTCATTTCCAAATATTATAACATTTCAAACCATCTATATAGAAAATAAATATACACTTTTCATCATTTTTATCTATCTTACTTCTATTTTCCTTTGTAACTTGTTCATAGTCATCACAGCTAAATACCTTGAGATGTGTAAGAGAGGGTTTCTTACCAGTCCATACCCTTTGTGGAGTCTTTTCATCCAACACTAATGAGGGTGATTGATTTACTAGGTAATATGCAGTACCCACTGCCTCTTCTGAGAATTAATGTCCTAACCTAACACCACTCGGTATGCTCCTTAATTTTCCATCAGTGTCATGTTCATTCTTTTTGCAACTCCATCCTACTAAGGCATGTATGGAGTAGTATTCTTCCTTGCTATACCACACTTTTACATAATTCTTTGAAATCATTTCCGAAAAATTATCCACCATTATCCGCCCTCAACACCATAATTCTCTTATTTGTTTGATTCTCCACAAGATTTTTAAAGTCTTTAAATTTGTCAAAGACTTCTGATTTCTTCCTGAGTATATAAATCCATGTATTGCTTGAGAAGTCATCTATAAAAAAGACATAGTGTTAGGACCACACAATGTACCTTTTTGCCTATACTTTTTGCCAGCATTATACTCTTGATCACCTACATTTAGACTCATATTATCACTCTATCTGATCATCTCAAAGGTATACAACGTCCTTTCTCATTACTATATGTTTAATCTGTTTTGCATAATATTTTACATCACTCTCGTACTTAACCATTGATTAGAAATGCATAAGTGTCCAAAGCTGCAGATTTGCATTCAAAGTCCTATTGATGAAACACAGAACTGTCCAAGGCCGCCGTTGCTGAAACACAGAACTGATGCTGAAACACGGAGCTACTACACAGTCCGAGGTCGCAGATGCTGAAACACGGAGCTGCTACACAGTCTGAGATCGCAGATGCTGAAACACGGAGCTGCTACACAGTCCGAGGTCGCAAGATGCTGAAACACGGAGCTAATACACAGTACAGAGTTGCAGATGCTGAAACACAGAGAAACCACCACAATCGACGATGCTGAAACACAAGGAAGCCGTCATAGTCAGCGTTCAACACAGTCAGAGCGCAATTCACGTGGTTGAAATAGCCCGCGAATTGCGATGCTGAAACAACATCAGCAATGATGAGAAGAAGCTGTTACACCAGCCGTAACAGCAATACCTCGTTCAGTTCCTGTAATAGCATTCGGTTGTGTGAGACTAGGACATCCTATGTTGATTTAGAAAGAAGATCCGACTTAGGATAGGATTCAGATATGCATTGTAATGATTGTATCGAAGGGATTTCCTCTTTAAATCAGAGGAAATCACCATTCGAGATATCGAAGTTTTGATGTATTGA
>ML815926.1:50035-60213 GCA_009831015.1 Picea engelmannii | reverse complement strand
TATATATATATATATATATATATATATATATATATATGTATGTATGTATGTATGTATGTATGTATGTATGTATGTATGTATGTATGTATGTATGTATGTATGTATGTATGTATGTATGTATGTATGTATGTATGTATGTATGATCCTATGACATCCAAAACCTCTAATCCATTGAACCATATTAAAATACAACCCTAATTCCTTAACTAAAATTAGAAAACCATGGGCTAAGCTAGAAATCTTCCCATGCACCACAAAACTGCCAAAAGTAAAAACCATGTGTCGAAAACCACTAAACAATAGATGCAAAAATAGCCAAAAAACAATTGGGGACTCTGCCCCCCCTCCCCCCTATTGCACCCAATGCAAAAAATCACCTATGGGGTTGGTCGTGTAAAGAATATAACACATACCCAACATTCTCCCAGTTCTTGTTTTCTTTTCATAGAGGGGGTCACACAATTGCATAGTCAAAAATCTAGGGTAACAATGCCTATTGTTTCTCTACATCTGGAGAACTTCTTGGTGCTCACATACTTTGTCAATGAATATGCAATAGTTTTCAAAGTGTCCACCTTCATCAACAAAACTCTCTTGTATTCAACCATGTCTCTCAAAAAGTGATACACAACATCAATATTCTTTATCTTTGAATGATAAGTTGGGTTCTTTTCTAGGAAGATTGCACTTCGATTGTCACAATATATCCTTACAACATTTTGTACAAACCTAATACCTAAACACAATATCTATAACCATACTTCTTCCTTTCTTATATGAATGGACACCATGTATTCAACTTTTGTAGTTGAGAGTTCCATTATAGACTGTCATTTTCTCATCCAACTGATTGCTCCTCCAAATAGGTTAAACACATATCCACTTGTAGATATTCTAATCTCCATCCCAGTCTGCATCAACAAACCCATGTACATCTAATACAAATCTTCCTTGGTAGCACAATCCATAACTAATAGTGCCACAAAAATACCTAAAAATCCTTTTTACTGTTGTTCATTGCTCCTTCCCTAGTTTTGACATATACCAGCTCAAAACTCTCATTTTATGTGCAATGCATGGTCTAGTACATACCATTTCATACATCAAAATGTCAACCACACTAGCATATAGAACATGAGACATGTCCTCTTCCTCTTCCTATGTCTCGAGACACTAATTTGTAGATAACTTTACACATACAAGAATAGGAACCCTGACCGATCTACATTCCTACATATTAAACCTCTACAATATTGTCTTGACAAATTTCCTCTAATTTAACCAGATTTTCCTGCTTGCATGATCTATTTTAATTTCCAAACCCAAAATGAAATTTTCAGCACCAATATCATTCATGTCAAATTGAGAGGACAATTAAGTTTTCACATCTTGGATAATCTCCTTGTCATTTTCTATCAACAACAGATCATCCACATACAAGATCAAATAAATAAGATGATCATCAACTAATTTGGAATACACATAATAATTGGCTTTGCTCCTTGTGAAGCCAAGTCCCAACATATAAGTATCAATTTTTTTATACCACATTCTTTGTGATTTATTTAACCCATACATGCACGTTTTTAGCTTACATACCAACTCTTTCTTTTCGTTTTCTACAAATTATTCTAGATGCTTCATGTATATTTATTATTTCAGATCCCCATGTAGGAATTTTGTCTTCATATCCATATTTTCTACATCAAAATGAAGAGAAACAACAATAGAGAAAAGGAATCTAATATGATGCAGCCGCCACCCCTTGCCTCGGCAAAAGGCCTCTGCGCTGACCTCCCGGTATTTAAGGATCGTTCAAAGTTCACCCCCGAGCCGGAGTGGCTCCTTCGATTATTCCCTAGAATATTTATTTAAATATGACCCACAGGTCTTTATCGGCACCTTACAGCCTTTAGGCTTGGTCCCTTCTTCATTCACAACAGAAAGTCACTATCGGGTTTCAGGGTTTTCCAATCCCCGATGTCACGATCCCTTGCTTCCTCGAATTCTCGATCTTCGATATCCCGATGCGCTCCCTTTGTGCTTAGCCCCTCTTGGCTATGACCCTAGTCCATGCGACCTCCTCTTATATGACCACAGTCATACCTCTTATCGGGATTCGGGGTTTCGAATGTCGAAATGTATTAAACCCCTTATCAATGGAATCCTCGATTTCCCGATTCTCGATTTCCCGATTGATGACCTTTCCTTTCGAGAAATTTCCCGAAATCTTAGATCTCGGCCACGCGTCCCCAAGGATGGATGGTCCTCGCTACTTCGGGATTTTCACCGTGTAAATTCCCGATGCCTTGTTATGTTGAGATGACATTAGCAGGGTCCTACACGGAGCTCTCCTCTTTTTGAAAAATCGGAATTCGCGATTTCGAACTGCAAGTTCCCCTTGTCTCCAGGACTCACGAAATGCCAATCCCCGACTTCCTCTAGATTTTTGACACGTGTCCCAAGTAGATGGATGGTTCAGATTGATCCTCGGGTTTCATCGACTGAAAAATCCAAAACAATCACTTATGTGAATCCCGATGATCGAAATACCGATGGGCTTCCGATCTCGCTCATGTGTCCCAACTGATGGATGGCTCCGATCGTTTACGGGGTTTCCAACATGGATTTTCTCGATCTCTTGCTCATAGAACTTTCGATTTTCTGAGTCCTGAAACTCCGATGGAGTCTTCCCTTTCAGGACTTTTCCCGAGATATTAGATCTTCGCCATGTGTCCCCTCAAGATGGACGACCTTGATTTAACCTTGGGATTTCAAGACTTTCGATGCCCCGATGACACAATTTCTTTGACAACTTAAAGCCTCGGTCGCTGAAATGCCGACGGGTGCTCGATTATCGCCACTTGTCTCCTCAAGATGGACGACTCAGATTGATTCTGGTATTTTCACTATGAAAATTCCCGATCACTCATCATCGTGACTCTCGATTTCACGAATGCTGAAATTCCGATGGCCACGCCTCTCATCGGAAATTTCCTCCTCCGGTTCATGAAGCTTAAACTTCATGCAACTCCTGGTCAATCCAATGGTTGATGGATATCTATGTGAAGATCTGATGGCCCACAACCTCCTGAGCTTGAACTCTGGATAAAACCGTAACCTCCTCGCTTCTTTGACAGATCTGACGGCTGGCGGGATTTCGCTAATCCTCCCCACAGATTCTTAACCGTTGATCTCTTCCCTTTGATAATTTCTCCGAATGATCTGAGTGGTCCTCCCCAACTTCTCCACCACAGCGCAGACTTATGACGCCTTTCTTAATACTTCCAGTCGCAACTTCCCTACACTGTCCTTCAATGGATTAGAAGGCCTTATCCCTCCTGAGCTTTCTCACAACTCTGAAGTTTTAAAGAGGATTCTTGCGCACACTCCTTGCGGCAACCCTCATAAACTCTCAAATGTTGAATACTTCGACTTCTGCGCACACCTCCAGCAGAAGTCCCTCGATATGTTGCTCAGGTTCACAACCCTGAGACTCTCCTTGAACTACGCACTCCTTGCATGGCTCCTATGCCCCACTGCACTCTAAGGAAATGAGAACAAACGCTACCTCTCCTGAGCTTTCAGAGACAACCCTCTGAACTCCTTGTCGACGCACTCCTTGTGGACAATTCAACTGCACTCCTTGTAGGAATATTGATCAGATAGAGAAACAATTGAAACTCATCCTCCTTACTCTTCCTCTCTCAGATTTCAAAAAATTCAACAATAAATTATTCATACATAGCATAAAAGAAACTACATGATAGAAAGAATAAGCCCTTCACGAACATAATCATTTAAAGATGCATACACAGAGAATATGTGAACACCATGAGTTTGAATCACAGCTTTCTTTATATAAATTCAGAACTTCTGTACATGGAGTCTGCTGCAGCTCTTTGTTTCTATCCCTTATGCTCTCTTCTCTGTTCATGCTTCAATAATGTTACAATACACAATGAGGGTGTCTATATCCCGTTTCCCTCTTTCCTTCTAAAACTGTCTAATCTAGAATTGAATTCTACCTACTTGCATTAACTCCTATAAATGCCTTCTATCTACTAAGGATGAGAGCAATCACTCAAGGTCCGTTTACATTATACAACTATGTTTCTTCTTAATGACTTCATTTAAGATTGCGCATCAACTTCAAGGAAATTTCAAAATTTACGCTGGCTTGTCCAGCTCTCTTTGCTTCCGTGCTGGCTCACTTGATGTTGGCGATGCTCTTGCATCATAATAGAATTTAACTTGGCAACATGAGAAATAATTTCATCAAAGTTAATTCCCTCTACCTGGGAATTAGCTTTTGCTACTAACCAATGTTTATATTTCTCCACTTTTCCTTTCATATTCAAGTTCTACTTAAATACCCATTTTCTTTTGTTGGAACACATTTATAAGACCCTAGGTTCAAGGTATTCAACCAACAAACCATTGATACACTGACTCATTCAACATCACCTGCATGCAAGTGAAGTTTCACCCGAGGCATCTACTGGGGATGTGGGAACCAGTTTATGCAGGGATGAGGTGATGTGACGCTATCATCATAATCATCAAGACTTATTCATCATATGAACAACATCCTTACTTAATATCCTTTTATCAGACAACACACCCTATGCGTAGTTCCCATCACTAACAGTTCATTACTTTTACCAGAACATTCATGTGTCATTAATCCATCTAAGATCCATTCAATACCATAAATGATAGCATGTAGAAACAATATTCTATGTATCGCGAAATAAATAATCCACTGAATTACTTATGATTACTACACATCAACCAGATTTTAAGAAGATCTATACTAACCATGCATAAACACAATGTTCATGAACAATCACATCAATAAAATGTTCAGACACATGGTTTTAACGTGGTTCACCTGAGGTTTGGGATACGTCCACAATGGTTGGATTCTATATTAATATTCATGCATTAATCACCTCATACCTATGTATTATGATTACAATAGATACAACATATTATAATCCTCATTCTTAGCCAAGCCAAGAAAAAACTGACCTAAGCCAGAGATCAACCACATCTCTCCCTACCCTTTACATATTTATACCAAGAATTAGGGCTCAAAACTATAACGGGTCATAACTATTTCTCCTAATTTTCCATTGAACTGTTGCTTTAGCTTCTACTTTTGTCTTGATCTCTTGTTTTTCCTACTTTTACATTGCCTTAACTTCTACTTTTACCCCACAAAATGTACCTTTACCACATGCCAAAAAATGCATCTTTTACTCTTCCATATGCTACGTGGCTTTCAAAACTTAGTTCCTTTCATCCAAAATGCATGTCCACCAACTTCCAATGGGATTTCTTCCAACCACTAATTCCACTAGATCCTAAGCCTTATTCTTGTCCAAGGTTGTGATTTCTTCAACCATGGCCTTTTCCCATAGTTTTCCATCCTCTAAATCCACTTCCTCCTTAGCAGTTCCAGGATCATTATAAGTAATAAACAAAGTAAAATTAGAGCAAAAATGAGGTGGAGTATACCTTTCTATTTTCCTTCTTTCTCAAACCAATCTCCTCAATATGGGAGTATGAGGTTCTTATTCTTATTATTCATGTTCTTCTAAAGAGTTTGATTCATTATCCTTCAATTCAAACTCTATTTCCTCTGTATCTTCCTCCCTATGGGACTTCATGTTTGACTTCATATTTTATTTCTTTAAATACCACATCTAAACTATACACTACCTTCTTAGTTTCTCATTTCCAAAGATTATAACATTTCAAACCATCTATATAGAAAATAAATATACACTTTTCATCATTTTTATCTATCTTACTTCTATTTTCCTTTGGAACTTGTTCATAGTCATCACAACTAAATACCTTGAGATGTGTAAGAGAGGGTTTCTTACCAGTCCATACCCTTTGTGGAGTCTTTTCATCCAACACTAATGAGGGTGATTGATTTACTAGGTAATATGCAGTACCCACTGCCTCTTCTGAGAATTCATGTCCTAACCTAACACCACTCAGTATGCTCCTTAATTTTCCATCAGTGTCATGTTCATTCTTTCTGCATCTCCATCCTACTAAGACATGTATGGAGTAGTATTGTTCCTTGCTATACCACACTTTTACATAATTCTTTGAAATCATTTCCGAAAAATTATCCACCATTATCCGCCCTCAACACCATAATTCTCTTATTTGTTTGATTCTCCACAAGATCCTTAAAGTCTTTAAATTTGTCAAAGACTTCTGATTTCTTCCCGAGTATATAAATCCATGTATTCCTTGAGAAGTCATCTATAAAAAAGACATACTACATCTATTCAAAGCCCGACTCTCCAGGAATCACATCTCTGAAATCAAAACCAACGATGGGAAGATTTGCAAAGGAATAGATCAAATAAAGGCTGTTGTTGTCTCACACTTTCACCATCTTTACAACAAAGAGAATGATGATAACGAAGAAGGCAGCAAGGAATTCCTCAAGAACATCTCGGCTCTGGTTACAAAAGAAGACAACTCAGCACTTTTGAGCCAAACCAACGAAGAAGAAATCTACGAAATCATCTAGTCCATGGCCCCTGACAAAGCTCCAGGGCCAGACGGGTTCACTATTCATTTTTATAGGATAGGTTGGAATATAATCAAATCTGATCTCATGAGAATGATAAAAGGATTCCTACGGAAAGAAAAATTGGGAGGTGCCACTAACTCAACATTCCTCGCTCTAATCCCGAAAGAAACAAACCCCGCCTCCTTTGATAGATTCAGGCCAATCTCCCTTTGCAACGCTTCTTATAAGATAATAGAAAAACTTCTTGCAAACAAAATAAAACCACTGATGGGCAAACTTATTTCATATTCGCAGGGAGGATTCGTCAAAGGGAGACATATCCTGGACAATGTGATCCTAGTTCAGGAAGCTATGCATTCCAGCAAACTCAGAAAAGAGAAGGGCATGTTGATCAAGTTATACATGGCTAACACCTTCGACAGAGTAAAGTTGAACTTTTTATATCAAGTGCTACTCTCATTTGGATTTGAGCAAGAGTTTGTAAACCTGATACAAGCCTGCACCCACAGCCCATGGATAGCACCTTTGGTAAATGGGAGGCCAACAGAGTTATTCAAATCTTCGAGGGGGTTGAGGCAAGGCTACCCTCTCTCCCCTTTTCTGTACATTTTAATGGCGGATTCACTCAGCAGGAAGCTGGAGCAGGAAAGGTTAACAGGAGCAGTCCCAGGCTTGAGAATTACAAAGGACCTCAAGCCTATTAATCACTCTCTGTTCGCGGATGATTCTCTTATGTTAGGAGGAGATTCAAACAGAGTAGCTTCTACATTTAAGAGCATACTTCAGAACTACTGCAATGTGTCAGGAGCCTTGATAAGCGAAAGGAAAAGTGTTGTCTATAGCTGGAATGCAACAGAACATGAAACCCAAAGGATTGCCAGCACCTTGGTGTTCAAAGGGTACGCAGATTGGGAAAAGATACAGTACCTTGGACTACCATTAATTTTGGGCACCAATAAAGTCAACCTATGGGAAGGACTCCTAACAAAAATTAAAGGGAAAATTGATGCATGGGGAGGACACTGGCTCACACACGGAGGAAAATTAACACTGATAAAGGCAGCTCTCTCCTCATTGCCGATCTACCAAGCAGCTTATCTTCTGGCACCCAAATCAATTTCTAGGCAAATCAATAAGTTCCTGAGAGATTTCCTGTGGCATGGTGGCAAAGGGAACCAACACAAGTTCCATTTGGTTAGATGGGAAATAGCAAAGCTGCCCATAAGAGAAGGCGGGCTATAGATTAGAGATCCATCACTTGTTAACATTGGCCTTGGATGCAAAATCCTGTGGAAGTTGCACAATGAGCCTTTTCATCCTGTAAGTAAAACGCTCTGCACAAATACATTCCCAGCGCTCAAATTAGAAATTTACAAAATGCTTTCCACAGGAAAAGCACGCAGCTATGGAAACTATGCCTCAAGGGAACACAAATCTTCACCCAGGATTTGTACCGAATTCCTGGAAACGACAGACGGACTCACCTATGGACAGACCATGTAATGGGGAGGCCGCCCCTTGCCTCAAATTCCAGCCTGAACAAAATTCACATTTTTCTTGTTCAGAGAGGAATACATAGGATCAGTGATATCTCAAAATGGAATGAGGACGGCTCCTGGTCAGTCTGGCACTTCGACAATGTTCCAAATCGCCTCCTTCAACAGCTGGAAACGCTCGAAGCAGAGCTCTGAGACGCTGCACCAGTCCACATGAGTGACAAAGACAAATGGGGCTGGGGGCCCACAGGGAGTTATTCTACCACCAAAGGCTATGCTATGCTTCAATGCCAGAAAGACAGACCACCCCCAACTAAAATATGGAAGGACGTTTGGGACTCTACAACGCTCCCCAAGGTTAATTTTTTCTTCTGGACTCTAATGCATAAAAAGGTCTTGAATGGTGAAAACTTAATGAAAAGAAATATCGCAGGCCCTCACAGATGTGCTCTATGCAAAGAAGCAATGGAAACATCTGACCATTTGTTTGTAGACTGTCAATTTGCAAGCAAAGTCTGGCTCCTTACCCTCCATGGTCTCAATGTTGYTGTCCCCTCGAACATCTCTGTTGTAGACCTTTTCACAAACTGGAAGGACCGCTATCCCTCGCTCTCAATGAAAACACCATGGGCCAGAATCTGGATCTCCATCCCTAAGTATGTATGCTGGAAACTATGGCTTGCAAGAAACGAGCAAATTTTTAACAGCATCGCATGGACCCCCAGCATGGTAGCAGTGAAAGAAAAAGGACTCCTCTTAGAAACTCTGAGATCCCAAGCCCACAAAACAGATATCTCGCTGCAGCAGGAAGAAAAGAATTGGCTCGGTAACCCTATGCTCACTTCTAGGACCCAAAGTATTGAAAAACCCTATTCCAAAACAAAATGGAGGCTAAGAGACAATAATGACACTTTCCAAAGATGGTGGAAGAAACAAAGAATAATCACAGCTTTCTTCGACGGTGCCTCCAAGGGAAACCCTGGCAAAGCGAGAGCTGGAGGAATCATTTACTCTAACGAAGGGATAACGCTAGAAACCTTCAATTGGGGACTTGGACATCGAACTAATAACCAAGCAGAAATCTTGATTCTAATAAAAGTGTGCCAGATAGCCAAGGCAAGAGGCCATCGAAATCTACAAGTGTTCGGAGACTCCGAAATCCTGATCAAAATGATACATTCAGGAGGACAGTTCAATGATGTTGGATTAAATAAGAACCTGCAAAGACTAAGACACACCCTTCAAGACTTCACCTCCTTCAACTACTACCATATACTTAGGGACTTAAACAAAGAAGAAGATGCTTTAGCCAATAGAGGTTGCCTCCTGGCCCAAGGAGATCTATGCATAAATGACGAAGATCCAACAAAAATATGTATCCCATGAAAAGGACAACAACATGTAAAATAGTAGATGGTTGTGCAAAGAAGGGATGGAATATATGCTAAAACACAGTGCTAGAATAGATGCTGAAACACAGTGCTGGAATAGATGCTGGAACACAGTGCTGGAACAGATGCTGGAACACAGTGCTGGAACAGATGTCGAAACACAGTGCTGGAACAGATGCTGAAACACAGTGCTAGAACAGATGTCGAAACACAGTGCTGGAACAGATGCTGAAACACAGTGCTGGAATAGATGCTGAAACACAGTGCTGGAACAGATGCCGAAACACAGTGCTGGGATAGAGGCTGAAACACAGTGCTGGAACAGATGCTGAAACACAGTGCTGGAACAGATGCTGAAACACAGTGCTGGAATAGATGCTGAAACTCAGTGCTGGAACAGATGCTGAAACACAGCACCGGAACATATGTTGAATGGTTCAGGAAGACAGACCCGAAGAAATTCGAGGCCATTTTGTAATCAGACCCGTGGTTAGTCCACCCCATTAATAAAATCTATAACTGTTTCTGTTAAAAAAAAAAAAAAAAAGACATAGTACATACATTTACCCAGTGATGGAATCTATTAAGAACCAAACATCAATATAGCATAGAAAAACCTCAGGAAAAGTACTCAACGCCTTGAAAAAGAGATAATTTCAGATAATAATACTCTTCGAGGGGGCAACCTCCTTTTACCCCACTTAAATGTTCAAGTACAAGATGATT
>ML815926.1:31850-44715 GCA_009831015.1 Picea engelmannii | reverse complement strand
AAAATGAAAATGTCTCCTTGGTATATATAGGAGACTAGGAGGTATAATTACAACTAATGGCCTAAAGCCGAAATAAATAAAATAACATTACTAATCTAATATGCCCCAATTAAGGGGTAATGAGCCAATATTAGGGCTTAACAGAATCAACATAGGTCCAAACACTTAATTGTGCATCAATTGTAATATTCCCTCTGGCCTCATTGCAACAGAGGAGAATCTTACACAATTTTTCTTCCCATATAGGAAATGTTCACACAAATCAAAATCCATAGAGAAATTGGACATACCTTCAACTATGCGTTTACCATGTATTACTCGAAGGCCCTTCTCTCCGATATGTTGCAGTATTTGAGGCCACATCATAGTGTTTTCTCCAAATATTGTAGGATGTTTTCCTTCTTCATCTCCAATATTAGGAACAATGGAACTATTTTACCCATCACTAATAGTGCTTCCCAGCAGCTTATATGAACTTCCAATCTAAACTCCCTTCAGCAAAACCATTTCCCTTCGAACCATCCTGCAAGTTTCCTTTTCAAATATTGTTTGTATACTTGCATCATCTATTTTTCTTACATAAATGAAATTCCCAACAAATATTGGGATGTGAAGAACACTAGGGAGTGTTTCTGTCCTACCATCCATGAGCTTCATATTGGCTTTCCCTTTTCTTATAATTTTGGTTTTCGCGTCATCTCCTATAAAAGGATCACCCTCATCATAACTTTCATATTTTCAAAACAACTCCATATGAGAATTCATATGAAAGGATGCACCTGAGTCGACCAACCGTGCCTCATGATCTGCATGTGTTCTTGAATAAGCCATGTACACATCTCGTCCTTCATTTGCAAACTTTTTTTCTTCTGTAGAAGAGGAATCATCACATCCCTTCCCTCTCTCAACACTTTTGTATCTACATTATTTATTGTAATTTCCTTCTTTTCCACATCTCCATCATGTATTTACAAATTTTACATGGGAATAAGATCTTCCCCTAGATCTAGATCTCCCACTTGAGGACATATTTCTATTTATTTCTTAGGAGCATCCTCTCTCAAATAAGGCATATGTGCTATGGATTTCCATGTTTTTCTACTTCATCGCCTTCGACAACAAGGATGAGACCACATCATCAAAAATTAAAGTAGTTGCATTACTAATGATGGCCACAACTAGACTATCCCATGAGGCTAGTAAAGAGAATAATATATTGATACACTTATCTTCATCATACATTTTAACATCAATAGACAATAACTAACTTACCACATTATTGAAGGAATTTAGATACTCTATCACCGAGTATCCATATTGTATCCTCTATTTGTATAGCTTCTTCCATGGGAATAGATTGTTTACCAGGTACTTAGACTGATACAAAACCCCTAATTTATTACACAATTCCTTGGTTGAATATTCCCCTAACAAATTGAGTAATAATGTATCTGAGAGACACATTTGGATTTTTCTCTCGACCTTCCAATCCAAGCTTTTATAGTATTTTGTTGATGTTTTTGTAGGTGTAGTACTTGGATCTACAATGAAATGTTCAACAACACATGTATTCCAACATAGGATGAACACCTTCAGTAACGAATCACACAAAAACATGAAAGATGAACACATCTATTTTTTTAAGTGGTAAAACACCTATGTGGAAACATCCATGGCCCCAACCAATGTGGCCACTTGGAGCAACTTATTAATGAAAAATAAAAATATTACAGAGATATTTAAAAGAGTCCCTCACAATTGATCATCAAAAAATGACCCTCCATGATATTTAAATAGAGATCATGGATCAATAGAGTGTTAATCCACATATCAATGTAGTTGTTAAAATCAAGGAGAATATGAACCATTGGATCACTCTATGTCGGGAACACATCATGACCATCCTATTACCTAACTACAAATGCATACTAATGCATACTAAATAAACACACTTTTACCTAATGACATATTAGACCAAGTTGATCTTAACTAACACCTAAGTGTCTAAATAACCAAACATCCCCCTTTAAGAACAACTCGGGATAGGATTGAAGGATTTATAAAGGTGACAAAATAGGATAAGGAAGGAGGAATTATAACATATCCCCCCTAAGGACAACTTTTTGAACTCCTAACATAGATACAAGTTTAGAAAACTTCACTTCTACAAGAGACTTTATGAAAATGTCTACAACTTGATCTTTTGTAGGGAGAAAGAGCACTTCAAGAACTCGATCATGAATGATATTTATGATTAATTACATGTGTAGCTCGATGTGTTTGTTGCACCAGTGTTGAAATGGATATTTGGTTATATTGATGGCACTCTGATTGTTGCACTATAGGGTATTCAGATATTTCTATTGGAATTCAAACTCTGAAAGGATTTGTTGAAGCCACAATAATTATTGACTTGCATTAGCTATTGCTCAGTATGATTCTTCTGTTGAAGAAAGAGAATGTTGTTTCTTACAGGACCAAGTGACAGGTCCTTAACCAAGGCTGAAAACATAACATGTAATAGAATTTTGATAATCAGGGTCACTGACCCAATCTGAATCAGTGAAACCAATCAATAAAGGATTCCCCAGTGAGTTGTAATGTATCTTGAACTAAACTATATCCCAGGCATATCGAAATATCCTTTTAGTTGATTTCCAATGGATTTCAAGAGGTGTTTGCATATACTAGGAAAAAATACCAACAACAAAGGAAATATCAGAATGGGTATGAGTCAAGTATAAGAGGTTAGCAACTAACTGAGGGTACAAGGTGGAATCAACTTTGAGATAAGTATAGGTGGAAACAAGTTTGACTCCAAACTAGTGTGAAAAAAACAGGATCGCTTAGAAATAAAATAAATCAAATGTGGAAATAAAACATAGAATATACACAAATATACGTGGTTCACCTAGTGTGGGCTACATCCACTAGAGAAATTTCTAGGTCCTTCCTTTATTATTATGCAAGAAATGAAGGGATACAACCTACAACACACTCAATGTAACTTCCTCTTCTTTCTCTCACAGTCTCCTCATTCAGAATACAATATTTGCAATGATACATATCTGCAATACATTTCCCTCATAAAAGAGGGTTTCCTTCCCAGGAAAAAAACCCTAACATAACTTCTATCGTCAGATCTGCGACCTTATATTGAATGCTCTAGATTTACTATGAAATTACAATATACATTTACAAGACAATTTTTCCCTCAGGGAACATTGTCCCCCAAACCCCCACTGGGGGGTTGCTTTCCCCCGGACCCCCTAGCTGGGGGGATATCCCCCACGGACACCACAGGGGGGGTAACCCCCCCCTGCACTCCCCCACATAGAGGAGTGTACATTATTTCATGGTGTAAAGCTTCATGGGGTATAAACACAGATGGAAACAAAGACCTCTGAATCAGGAAGATAATCAAGCTCCACAACCAACAAGATGATTTCCAATGGATTTCATGATGTGTTTGCATATATCAGGAAAAAACACCAACAACAAAGGAAATATCATGATGTGTTTGAGTCAAGTATGAGAGGTTACTAACTAACTGAGGGTAGAAGGTGGAATCAACTTCGAGATAAGTATAGGTGGAAATGTTTTTGACTCCAGAATAGAAGGGATAAGGGTATGGTTTGGAATATTCTATGTGAAAGCAACAAAGAAGGTCAAACACATACTTATACTGGGACAAAAAAAAGATTTCCTTGGTTCGCAAAACTTGGAGGCCAAGGAAATAGTGCAAATAACCTAAGTTAGTAATTTCGAATTTCTTCTTAAGGATGGTTTTCACATGGTTTAAAAGTTTTTGGTCACTATTAGTGAGGATAATTTCACCAACATAAAGAACACGGATTATAAGATGGGTTCCTACTTTTTTGGAGTAGACATTAAGGTCATAATGACATCTAGAAATGTTGTTATTGAGAAGAAAGTTGTCCATTTTGGAAAACCAATCTCGAGGGTCTTTCTTAAGACCATAAATATATTTCTTAAGGTAGCAAACAAGGCTATATTTATTCTCGACATACATAAGAGGTTGTTCCATGTAGATTTCTTCTTGCAAATCCCCACGCAAGAAGGTTAATTTGAAATCCATTTGATGGACCTTCGATTTATGTGAGGCTTCAAGGGATAGAACAAGGCAAATGTAATTCATTTTAGCTATAGGGGAAAAAATTTCATTATAGTCAATTCCTTCAACTTCGGAGAATCCTTTGGAAACTAACTGAGCCTTGTGTACTTCAATACTTCCATCTGATGCATACTTATTTTTGTAGACCCATTTACATCTGACCAGTTTTCTTCCTTTTAGAAGAGGTACAAGATCTTAAGCATCATTTTCCATTAACAAGAGATACTCTTCATTCATTGTTGTATTCCAATCTAGATGACCTAAAGCTTCTGCAAATGTCTCTAGATCATGATTCTATGAAACTTGACCCAAAAGAGAATAGGTTTGTTGGAACTATGAACATGTTCAACATTGATATGAAGGATCACTAGAAAGATCACAAGTTGCTTCTCATGTTGAATGGACCCATGTAGAAAATGGTGGTGTTGGTGTAGGTTCATGTTCAATGGACTCCATGGAGGAATATTGTTGGATATATTACACAATCACCTAGGTAATTCTTTTCCTAAGGTTGTGTAACATACCCAACCACCCCTGGTCAGGAATGCTACCTCAAGAACTATGTTCAAAACTGAAATTCGAATTTTGATGCCCTTCAATTATTAAAGAAGCATGAAAGAAACATGATACCATCACATGGAATAATAAAGATTCATGCTACAATATAAATAATTCTCAAGCATTCCATGCATAACAATAACCAACAAGCATGCATGTTATAACATACGAATCTAAGAGACAATAATTCATACACATCGGAAATAAATATACAACAGAGAAAAAATATGACATAGAGAACTTATCTTAAGAAAACTAGTTCACCAACTGGTTGAATACCAAGGATGTTCCATCCAAACATAGACATTGTTGTTCCAAGTCTCAACAACAATGTCACCCCCAAGCCAAGGCTATGAATTCACAAGGACGGTTCCAAGGTGTCACTCATCTTCCCAAACCAGTCAACACTCAATATCTCACGGGCTTCTCAACACACACAAAAATCCAAGTACACCATCTCTCTTCTATCCATCCTGCACAACCCAAGAGAATGGACCCCCTTCTCTGCCACACAACCCCTCGGGTTGTCCACCTCCTTCCAGGGATCCAGTGTATCTGGTCAAGAATTTCCATGTTTGGAATCTCATGATTCACAACTGTTATCACAAATTAACACATGCCAATTCATTTTTGACATGCAGGCATTAATTCATGGCTAGAATACACCATCAATCATTACAACCAACAAAACAATGGATCATCTCCAACAATTCATTTTTCCTTCCCAAGTCAAGATCTAAATGAATGAGGAATGAAGAAGGGGTGAAAGAGTGAATGGAGAGAGATAACATAATGAAAGGTGTGGACCATAAACCATTAGTGAACATGGTGAGTGAAGGAGAAGAACCCCCAAAACATCCCACAAGATGGGTTTAAATATTTTCTTGAAATCAAGAACCGCATGGCCTTCCCCATGGAGCTCATGTAACCACTTCTCTCCATTAAAACAATTATGGGTGAATAAAATATTATAAAAATGACTTATCCCCTCAAGCCCCCACTCTTACTGAATCATACCCCCTATAACTCTTGTTGAAGTGTCCTTCTTGCAACTAGTGATGTATTTTATTATTAATAATGATCAAAGCATTACATTTCATAGGAACTCTGGTTGCTTATAATTTTTTGGGCACTCTGGACTTTCATACATTAACAAAATATATTATTTAATATGGGGCTCAAAACTAGAGTATTACATTCCCCTCTTCGTTATTTTGGCACTATCCTCAGTGCATATACACAACATAAATCAAAATTTCAAAATTCATTCAAAACGTTGCAGGTACTCTATCCGCATGGAATCTTCATGCTCCCAAGTAGCATCTTCAAGACCGTAACAGTTCCACTGAACTTTTACCAACTCTATAATTCAATACTGAAGCATTTTGAATTTTTTCTCCAATATGCGCATTGGTTGGACCTGAAAGTCTACCTCTGTCTCCACCTGAATTAGATGCCAATCAATAACATGGTTAGAATCACATACATATTTTTTTATCAATGATACATGAATACATTATGCACATTGATGGAAGCATGTATGCAACTGGCTCTATTCTCTCCAATATCTCAAATGAGCCACATAATCTAGTTGCTAGCTTTGTACAACTACCCAACTTCAATGAGCTCTTCTTGGGATTCACTTTCAAAATCACATGCTCCCTCTCTAGTTGTCCTGTTATTATTTGCATAAATTTTCTTTCTATCGTAAGATGCCTTTAATTTTTTCTTAATTCTAACCATCTGGTCTTCCATGTCCTTGAGAAATTCTGGCCTAAGTACCACTCTATCTATTGGGTTGTCCCAAATCAGTGGAGTATTACATTTCCTACCATGCAAAGCTTCAAATGGGTTCATTTTCAATGACGCTTGATACCCATTATTATAGGAAAACTCAACCAACTGCAAGTAATCTTCCCACTTAGATGGCTTATACATCACATTCATTCTCAACATGTCTTCAATTAATTGGTTGAATCTCTCTGTCTTCTCATCTGACTATAGATGGTATGCTATTCTAAAGTTCATATTTGTACCAATTCCTTTAAACAATCCCCTCCATAAATTTGAAGTAAACTTTGTATCTCTGTCTGAAACAATTGTCTTAGGTATCCCATGTAACCTAGCAATATCCCTCATGTAAATTTATGAAATATTAGCTATTGTATGAGTCATTTTTACAGGAACAAAATGAGAATAATTTGTCAATCTATCAATCACTACCATGATTGAATCATCTTGTCTTGTTGTCTTGCACAATTTAGTTATAAAATCAATGGTTACCACTTCCCATTTATTCTCTAGAATTGGTAATGGCTATAGAAAACCCGTTGGGTGCCTATGCTCAACCTTCACTCTCTGACATTCCATACATTTGTAAATATAATCAGTAACATATTTCTTCATTCCAAGACAAAAGAATCAGCTTCTTACTGTTGCAATTATTTTCTGGTAACTAGGATGCCCGACATAAGGAACATTATGCATTTTCTTTAATACCAAATTCCTAGGTTCCTAGGAACTAGGAATATAAATTCTATTTTTATGCATAAGTAATCCATCTTCCTTCATCTCATATTCTTTAAATTTATGTTGTACATTTTCCTATTGTAAGATTTCATTTACCTATAGGTAATGCTGATATGTAACAACAACATCTAAAATTATTCTCTTTAAATATGATTGATGCATACTAATGGTTGTAGAATGCATGAGTTTTACTCTTTTACTAAGTGAATTAACAACTTTATTTTATTTTCCTTTGATATGCTTGATTTCAAAATCATATTCACCTAAAAATTCTAGCCATCTTGTTTTCCTCGCATTCAAATTTGGTTGTTCAAAAAGATATTTTAGACAACTATGGTCTGTTCTTAATTCAAATCTCTGTCCCATGAGATAATGCCTCCACATCTTCAATGCATGAACAATGGAAATAAGTTCCAAGTCATGTGTGGCATATTTCCTGTCATGTTCTTTAATATTTTTGGACTCATAACAAATGACATGTTAATTTTGAGTGGGGACTCCACTAAGTCCTTCCTTGCATGCATCTATACATACCACAAAAATTTCATTTGGGTCAACACTATTTAAAATAGGTGCACTAGTAAGTAATTCTTTCAACAAATTGAAGCTCTCTTCACACTCAATTGTCCATTCAAATTTAATTCCATTCTTTTGCAAAGAAGTGATGGGATGAACAATATTAGAGAACCCTGCTATAAATATTTTGTAGTAACCAACTAATGCCATAAAATATATGACTTCTGAAACATTTATGGGTGCTTCCCAACCTCTAATGGATTTAGTATTTTCTAGATATACTGCTATGCCTTGCTCTGAAATAATGTGTCCCAAGTAATGGATCTATTCTTGGTAAAAATAACACTTACTAAGTTTGGCATAGAGTTGATGTTCCCTTAGCACTTGTAATACCAATATTAGGTTATTTTCATGATCTTCCTTTGACTTAGAATAGATAAGTATTTTATCCAGGAACACAATGACAAACTTATCCAGATAATTTTTGAATATGCCATTCATTAAGAACATAAATAAAACTAGTGCATTGATCAGTCCAAACACCACTACAAACTCATAATTCCCATATCTGGTTCTAAAGGTTGTCTTATTGATGTCTACTTCATTTATTCTTACCTAATGGTATCCTGATCTCAAGTCTATTTTTGAAAATATATTTTCCCCTCTTAGTTGATCAAAGAGGTCATCAATTCTAGGTAGAGGGTATTTGTTCTTCACAGTGGATTTAGTCAACTGTCTAAAGTCTATACACAACCTCAATGTTCCATCCTTCTTTTTGATGAAGATTACCAGTGCTCCCCAAGGTGAAACACTTGGACACATGTACCCTTTATTCAACAACTCTTCCAACTTCATTTGTAATTATTCCAATTCATGTGTACTCATTTTGTAAGGTGTTTTTGATACCAGGGAAACCCCTGGTACTAAATCAATAGATAAATCCATCTCCCTCTTTGGTGGCAACCATGATATTTCTTGGAATACATCTTCAAACTCTTGCAATAGTGGAAAATATTCAAGCCTTGGCCCTTTTGTATTTTCCGGTTCTTCCACATGAGATGCATACAATTGACATCCTTTCCTAAAACATTTAATCAGTTGTAAGGATGAAATATCCCTTATAGAAATGGGTCTTGGAATTCCTTTCACAGTGCTTTGTTTTCCTTCTTCATCATGATATGTAAATGTCTTGTTATGCAAATCTAGGAAAACATGGTGCTAGTCCAACCAATCCATTCCAATTAGGATGTCATAAGATCCCAAAGGGATGATATTCATATCTACAACTGTATTTACTCTATTAATATTTATTGAACAACTTCTAACAACCTCATTGATCCTTCTTTTGGTTCTAGTGTCTAGTTGAACCAAACTTGACTTACCTAGCTTACTTCTCTCCAAATGTAATATATCCACTATTTTAGGATGAATGTAACAATCAATTGATCATAAATCAATTAAAATAGAAACAAGATGATTAATGATCTTACCTTCCACTTTGATCATATTGAATTGGTACTCTACTTGTCGACCTTCTAAGGATGCATATATATTTCCCATGTCCTCCATTGTTGTATCCTCTTGGAAGTTGTGCATGGTATTCTCCATATATCCTTTGTGAGGGAAATCCTTGTCTAGGTTATTTTCCTTGCGCCCCCAACATTGGATTGGTAGTCTTCCTCTTTTCCCTAAGGAATCCTCTTTCTTGGATTCCTCCTTAGTAGACTGGTCTTGTTGATTTTTATTAGGGTTGTTTCTATTGAAAGGAGGTTTGAACCCCTTCCTCCTCTGATCATACTTCTATTTCTTCTTATCCTTCCAATATTTATACATGGATTCTTTGCCCTTTCCTTTCTCATACATATACTTATCCTTCTTGATTGTCTTAGTCAATGTCCCAATCTCATCATATTGAATCTTCTCTTTATAAAATGAATGCATTCCACTTAAAAGACTTTGTATCTTCACTTTTTCATATTTTTTAAATCCTACATACTTTATCAATCCAAAGAACCTCTTGTCATACTCTATCATGGTCATGCTTCCAAACCTTAGCTCAAATAACTATTGCATATTCTTGTCATAGAAGTTCTCTGAAAGGTACGCCTTCTAAAAATATTTCTTGAACTACTTCCAAGTGATCCTGCTCTCATTAATTTTATCAACTTGCTTTAGTTGATCCCACCACATATCAACTTTCCCATGTAAATGGTATGTGGAAATTCTTGCTTCCAGGTTTGAGGAGTAGTTATGCAATTGAAAATACCTCCTGAGTCCAAGAAACCATTCATCAACATCATCTTCCCTTTCTCTTTCACCATCAAAGGATGGTGGCTTAAGTTTCTTCAACTCTCCTTGCAAATTGTCCAATTCATGCCTTCTTCTTTGGTGCCTAATAGAAGACACTTCTGGACTGTTTATGGAGTCTTTAGATGCATAAAATTCCCTTGCTGATTATGGTGGGGAGTGGTGTCTATGAGTTATGTTGGAAATTCTTGAATGAACACCTCTTCTATATTTACCCCTTCTTTCATGATATCTTTCTTCTTACTCCGTCCTTAATCCCGATCCCTTCCTTGCTTTCCCATGAAATCGATTTAGGATTTTCAATACTTGAGCATTTATCTGATTTTTTTATTTAATAAACCTCTCATTTTATTCTTTGTAACTCTACACTTATATTTTCAGGCTTCTCACAATCTCTATTAAGGTTTCTTGTTCCCCTCTACTCTTGTTCCCATTTGATTATGTCTCTACATTACCAACACTGATATTTTTATCTTTCAATTCTTTGTCATGATTGAAGGCTCCCTCTCCTTCCTCCATTTCTTGAATATGCATCCTTATATTGAACTGATAAGGTTATACTCCCTAATTTTACAAAATGTCCAGCCAACAAAATTTGTTAGGCTAAAATAATTTAACAAGATCCATGAAATTACGTACAATTTGTTCCAATATTGTATCAAAATTCTTTGTTTCATGGGTTCTCTTGAAAATTTTGAACACTTAGATTATTTTTCTACTTCTTTGCAAACTCGTGGACTCACAGACTCACAACAACTCCAACACTTAGTCATTTTTCTAAATTTTCAGACTCGCAGACTCATAAAAGTCTAACACTTAGCCATTTTTCTATCTTTTGGGACTCGCGGAGTCACGGACTTACAGACTCATAACAATTCCAACACTTAGTCATTTTTCTATCTTCTCTAGTAGATTGGATTATTGAGATTTAATCTCTTGTTGATTGGACGATCCTGGCCCATCTAGCGGTTTCAACGAAATCAATGATCACGACTTGATTAGGTGTTGGGATGGATAGTTCTTATTCATTTCGGGACTTCGGCACTCCGAGACTCCGAGATATTACATCTCTTAAATTTTTCGAATCCCACAGAGTTATAACTATCGAAGTGGTCATAAAGTGGCGATGACCTCTTACTGTCGGTTAACACCTCCCCTTACGCTATCCATCACCAACTTAATCCAATGGATATGACTAAATGAGATCGATGGTCCTTATTCATTTAGGGACTTCATCACTCTAGGACTTCGAGATATTACAAATCTTAAGTTTTTCAACTCCCCTAGAGTTATACCTACTGAGGTGCTTACGCCATCCTTCCACTACTTGATCTAATGGTTGAGAAAAGTCTCGAAGGGATCTTAGATTGAGGGTTTTCATGAATTTTCTACTTCGTCCTGGGACACTTTTGTTGGTATAGATGTTGGACATTCTTGGAGGCCATAATCCCAAAGATGATGTGGCATGTTGATGTGACCTATGGTGACATGGACCCATGGTATCTGTATCATGTGTCACTCAGAAATGGACATGTTGGGGTTCAAAAGGCATCTAATTCATATGACACATTTCCCCACATGGAACCCCAACCACGTGTCATAAGACACATCATCCAACAAATAAATGATCCACATTCCTTTGCTCTAGATCTGATGGCCCATGTAATTTCACGACTGTGTATTTTCTCTCTGTGGCTTCGAAACTTTGCGGCTTCGACACTTTGTGGTTTTTCCTAGTCTCCAATAATCATTGAAGTGGTGAAGTTTTAGAGTCCCAAAAATTCGTTATCCTTGTACTCTTGATCTAATGACTCGCATTACTCCTGAATTATTTCCTTGATATAACGGTTTGCAAGATTTCACGATTTCATCCTTCAGGATTTATAGGACTCAAAATTCTTTACATCTGTAGGGTCAATGCTAGATGACCATGATCAATGAAGGATATTTCACTCGAACTTCCTATCAGATTGGACGATCAGCAGGATTTCACGAATTCGGCCTTCGAGATTTGATGCTCTTGCTTTGTCTCTAATAATCATCGAAGTGGAGAAGTTAGGGATTTTTATATCTCCTGCTTGGATTCGATCAATGAATGATGATCGAACAGTTCAATCCGATGGTTGGGACTTAATCTCTCCCATCCTCTGGATTCACCTTTATCTGACGGTCCTTGTTTACCTGATTACCGATCTAATGATCTAGAGCTTCCTTGATTCAATGCTTGTGATTTCTCCCAAAATTCAAAAGGGAACGATCACGATTCCACGATCCTTTACAAAGGATCTATTTCTACATGACGCTCTGGATTTTGCGCGATTTCTGCAACGCTATTTCTTCTAAGCTTTAGGATATGAAAGACATAAACTTTCATAATGACAATACCATGTCCAACAGTTCTGGACCATACTGGTGAGATGTTTCAACCCAAAGCTCTGATACCAATCTGTAACATACCCAACCACCCCTATGTTACAGGTATGAAATAACTGAGAGGGGGGGGGTGAATCAGTTAGTGTAAATTATTAACAATTTCTCTCATTCTTAATTTTGAATCATTAATCTTACTGGCAGTAAGTCTTTATTATGAAAAAACCAGTGTTATAAACATAAAGCATATAGCATAAAGAACAGCAATCACGCACAGCATTCATTCACAAGTATGAGACACAGATTTTTCAAGAGGAAACCCAACCAGGGAAAAAACCTCGTCTTCTTAAGATGTTCAGCAAGCACCAACTTCGTTACATCTCATATTTTATGAGCACCAACTCATAGAGGCTACAACCTCTAGTTGCCAGCACTATTTGGCTGAGAGCA
>ML815926.1:15017-25104 GCA_009831015.1 Picea engelmannii | reverse complement strand
TCTCAGCTCCTTCTCCTGTCACGCAGGTTCTTCTCCTTCTTTTCTCACATCCAGAGCGCTTCCTCTTTCTCACTTCAACAACACCTATTCATCTCTGTTCCAGCGCATTATATAGATTCACCACATGCAGAGGTTTTCCATGCGTTTCTCAACTCCAACAACAATTTCCTTTCTTTTATTCTTTCTTCTGCTTTTGCATGCTATCATTCTCCTTGATTTTCTGAACTGACTCTTTGCATGCCTCCTCTACGCATGCCACATCATGCAACGCTGTGTTCCTCCTGTCTTAACTGCCAGTCTAATTTTAGACTAAAAGTCTTTCTACTTTTCTTAACTCCAACTGCAGTTTCCTTTTTCTTTTATTCATTCTTCTGCTTTTCCCATGCCAGCGTTCTCCCTGATTTTCTGAACTGGCTCTTTACTCTGCCTCCTCTACACATGCCACCTAATGCAACGCTGTGTTCCAGCAATCGTGTTTCAACAGTTGTGTTCCAGCATCCGTGTTCCAGCAGTCGTGTTCCAGCAGTCATGTTCCAGCATCCGTGTTCCAGCAGTCGTGTTCCAGCAGTCATGTTCCAGCATTCGTGTTCCAGCAGTTGTGTTTCAGCATTCGTGTTCCAGCATGCGTTTTAGCATCTACGTTTCAGCCTCTGTGATTCAGTATTTGTGTTTCAGCATCTACATTTCAACATCTGTGATTCATCATTTGTGTTTCAGCATCTACGTTTCAACATCTGTGATTCAGCATTTGTGTTTCAGCATCTACGTTTCAACATCTGAGATTCATCATTTGTGTTTCAGCATCTACGTTTCAACATCTGAGATTCAGCATTTGTGTTTCAGCTTCTATGTTTCAGCCTCTGTTTTCCATAAACAATCGATTGCCATCAATGACAACCTTGATCATCTGCATCATCTCTGCTGTAGCCATATTTCCAACACCCTAGTCAGGCATGCTACCTCAAGAAATCTATTTGAAACTGAAATTTGAATTCTAATTCCCTTTAATTATTAAAGAAGCATGAAAGAAACATGATAACAACACATGCAATAATAAATATTCATGCTACAGTATAAATAATGCTCAAACATGCCATGCATAACAATAACTAGCAAGCATGCATGTTATAACATACAAATATTAGAGAAAATAATTCAAACACAATGGAAATAAATATACAACAGATAAAAAACATGACAGAGAGCACTTATCTTAAGAAAAATGGTTCACCAACTAGCCACAGACCAAGGACGTTCCACCCAACCATAGACACTATTGTTCCAAGTATCAACAACAATATCACCCCCGATCTAGGTCTATGAATCCACAAGGATGGTTCCAGGGTGTCACTCAGCTTCCCAAACTAATCAACACTCAAGATCACATAGGAATATCACATACACAACAATCCAAGTACACCAACTCTCTTCTATCCATCCTACACAATCCAAGAGAATGGACCCCCTTCTCTACCTTGTAGTTCTTCAGGTTTTCCACCTCCTTCCAGGGATCCAGTGCATATGGTCAACAATTTCCATTCTAGGACTCTTAGTATTTGCAGCTATGAGCACAAATTAACACATGCCAATGCATCTCAGACATGCAGGAATTAATTCATGGCTGGAATATACCATCAATCATTACAACCAACAAAACAATGGATCCTCTCCAACAATTCGTTTTTCCTTCCCAAGACAAGATCTAAATGAATGAGGAATGATGAATGGGTGAAAGAGTGAATGGAGAGAGAGAACAAAATGAAAGGTGTGAACCATAAACCACGAGTGAATAGGGTGAGTGAAAGAGAAGACCCCCAAAACAACCCATAAGATGGGTTTAAATATTTTCTTGAAATCAAGAACCACATGGCCTTCCCCAAGAAGATCATGTAACTAATTCTCTCCATTAAAACAATTATGGGTAAATAAAATATGATAAAAATGACTTAGCCCATCAAGCCCCCTATCCTATGGAATCATAGCCCCATATGACTCTTGTCCTTTTCTTTCTTGCAACCAACGATGTATTTTATTATTAATAATGATCAAAACATTACATTTCCTAGGAACTCTCACCTCTTTTAATTGTTTGGGAACTTTGGTCTTTCATACATTAACAAAATACATTATTTAATATGGGGATAAAAATTGAGGTATTATAAATTGATAGTCCAATGTTGAGAGTGATTCCTTAGATGAGAATATTCCCCTACAAAATAGGGCACCACTCTTCAGTTCAGAGCCAGTTCCACTTAGTTATACTAGTGGAATAAACTCATGCATGGAAACCTCATTTTTAACACTAGCAGTTGCATGTGTTTCTCTTATTTCCACACATGTGACTTATTTAATTGATGATTGGATGGATCAACTAACTAGGACTAGGTGACATATAACTTCGATTTCTGTCAGTGAGTGTCTAGATCTCTCTAGATCACTAATATGGTGACTTCACTAAGCCATGTAGATTATATTGTGTGTATTTTACCATTTTACTCAACAGTTAATAAAATTGTTTCATTTTACTCTTTTCTCTTCTCTCTTGCACGTGTTTCTCTCACTTCCCCACATGTGACTTTGTTAATTGATGATTGCATGGTTCAATTAACTAGGAAAAGGTGACATATAAATCTGGTTTCTTTCAGTGCATGTCTAGATCTCTCTATATCACTAATATGGTGACTTCACTTAGACATGTAGAGTATATCATTTGTATTTTACCATTTTACTCAACAATTAGTACAATTATTTCATTCTACCATCTTCTCTTCTCTCTCGCAATCTTTGTGTGTTCATTTTATACTATATAGGTTCATTGTGAAAACTTCACATGGTTTCATAGCCTTGATTGCTACGAGAAAGTGTGCAATAATTTATATTTGCAGGTAAAAGTAGAAGATGCAATCAAAAAATATGTATTACTCATCAGGAATACTTCTCACAACTCATAACTAATTCAAGTGGAAGTTGAAAATTCTGCATTAGCTAATATGTAGAGGCTTGTACCAGATTACTATGGAAACAAAGATTGATCCAACTTCTATTGTTGATAAGAACAGGTATATCAACTGCATAGATGAGGCTTATGACCTCCTATGTGTGTTTTTTCTTACTTGTGTTGACCCAGGTTCTGATCTCAAATAGGTTTCTAATAAAATCCTCAAAACTATTGGCCCTCCTGGTAAACCAGAAGGCAATGTTGTGCATAGACTGCATAGCATAGTCTCACCCAAGATAGATTTATGGGGGAATGCAATACTCAGGTGTTTTCATTCTAGGAAGGAGTTGGAACTGTGTTCTCATTCTTCTCCTTATGCATAAACATCCTTAATCATTCATCTACTTCTAGGATTCATTCATCGTAATCTTATGCATGCATGTTGTTATAATTAGTTTTAACCATTCATTGTTTAACTGATGATTAAAAAAATAGTAAAGTAATCATTCACAACACATAGAACAAAATATTTTACCATGGTTCACCCCCTCCTGGGTCTATGCCCACAAAGATATAGCTATTTTTCTCTTTTATTCATTCTACTACAAAATCTACGTTGTGTGCATTACATCTTCAAAATTACAACTGAAAGGAGGGTAAGTACCCTATGGGAGGCTGACTAGACCATACTAGGCTCCTCATTCTATGACCTAACCCTCCAACAATAGCTTATTCCACTCTACCACAATAAACAAAAAAAAGCTCACAACAATCAATAACTTTTGAACCCACAATAATCAACTGATCGACCCTTACCTAGACCTCCTAGGTCCTTATTTATACTACTCTACTAGCTTATAGTCGTTACAATATTTTCAAAAACTCTAACCATAACATGGTTAATTATTTCTACATGTGTGCCATGTTGCTTTTCCTCATGCAGGTTGCTTTTCCTTCTTTTCATGCATGTTGCTTTTCTAACTCCTAAGACGTACACTCCAAAAATAGACCTTCTCTTCCAAAAGCAGGCCTGTGCCAAAATCAGATATTTCTCCAAAATAGGCCCATGCAAACATGCCCCAAAAAATGACATGTGGCTCATCCCAATCCACTCAGGGGGTGCTTTCTCCCTATACATACTTCTCTAAGTTGTGGAACTTTTCTGCTAGTTCCTTTCCTTTTTCTTTCACCTACACATCTTTCTCTTCTAGCGCCTTGACCATATGCATTGTTATTTGTTCTTGCAACAACTTTTATCTCTCTGTATGTGCATGTTCCATCCTTGTCTTCTCTTCCTACAACTCCACAATTATCTACGTTGCTTTCTCCTAGAGGAGCTCCAACTAGGCCTGCCTCATTTTCTTGTTGATATGTGCAGTTTTTAAGTCTTCTTGCAGGGTTTTCATCTCCTGCCTTCTCTTTAAGAACTCGGTAATGCTCATGGTTTTCTGTCACTGCTTCAACTCCTACATTGCAACACTGATTTTCTCCTCTTGGTGGTCCAATAGTTAGACTTTTTCATCCTACTCCAAAGTGGTCCAAATTTGTGTAGTTTTGTCAAATGGTTCTGCAACTTCCTTGGATTCCCTTGCCATATCCTCTGTTTGGAATGTTTCTTTATGTTCTCTTTTATCTCAAACCTTAGAAGGAGTCATTGGATTAAATTTTTCTTTCAAATCCTCTATCTCCTACCTATATCCCTCAATTTTTTGTGTAATGATCTTCATATTTTCTTTTGCACTCCTATCTGGTGTTTGCGCACTATCTGGAATCCAATTGTATATTGTTTTTATCCCCTACTCTAACTTGTTAGTGCATTCTTTTCCCTCCTCCTTATCTGAATTCAACTAGTCACAGGTGATTCGTAACATCTCTATGACCCCCCTACCAACTTCCAAGTTGGTGGCATCTGCGTGGGATCTAGATTGCACCTCTTGCATTACACTAGCCCACAATCCATATAATGATTTCATGGGTATTTGCACCATGACTAACTCAAAGTGGTCTATGTCCCCCATGGGTTTCTACGAAGTCTCCTGATCAACTATGACCATTTTCTTGGTGACCATGAATTTGTCACTACCCAACACCACTATTTTGAATTGTATCATCTTTTTCTTTCTGTGCAGGGGGTTGTTGTGTCTTTTCAGGATACTACATTGTGGCATGCTATATTGTATTAATTTGTATATTCTCTAGAGTTTCATGGACTTATATCAGTTTGGCCATGATCTTCTCCCTCTGCGCTTCTACGGTGCATACCACATATTCCCCCTTGTCCTGGACCTTTTTACCATGAACTCATCATCATCCTATTTCAGAGTGATGATTGGACCTTTCTTGGTGTATTTAATATTTTTTCACATTTCCTCCATCTGCATTGTAGTTATTTTTGTCTGTGAGGGATGTGCCCCACTCGTTGTCACCTATTCCCCCTTCTTGTTGGCCTGAGATTTGTCTCCCTTCTTAATATCCCCCTAAACATATTCCTTGGGCATGGTTGTTATCCTCCTTGACCTCTTCAGTATTTTACTGCTTCTAGACACCTGAGTGTGCATCACATCCTTCCTCGTGTTAGTAGTTGGGATATTTTTCTTTGTTGAGGGGCCTACTTCAGCTTGCCCCTTGGGTTTGGCTGATGTTTTTGTTGCTAGAATTGTTGATGGTGTTATTATTGAAACCTTCTACTTCATAAGGAAGTATTTTATTATCTAATCGACCTCTTCCCCAGTGATGTAGTACTGCATCTCCAACCATTCCTTCTTTGGGTCCCATGTGGCTTGGATCCACATATGGATCCTGGAAGCCTTAAACTAGACAATCCCTTCAAAATCCTAAACCAATTCCACAGGAATGTGCCACACATTGGTTGTTTGTTGTTGTATCTATTCCAGAAGCATAATGAACACTACACTATTCACCTACCAATTTTTTGTGTCCTTGGCCTGCTAGAGTGATTCATACCTGGTCGCATACAACTTCCCTTTCCTATCAAAAAAAGCCAAAAATTTTGGCTCTTGCCACCCTACCAAGGCTATTAGGATAATTAGCCAGTAATAATGGAACTTAGTTCCATTATCCTTCATGGCTGGGCAGTCGATCAAGAATTGGTTTAGGAGGTAAGCTGCCCAACTAAACATTACCCCTTTCGCGCACTGTGCGACTACTACAATGAATCCTATTGGAGCCTCTTGTTTTATGCACTTCCTCAACAACTTGCAATCCATGAGCTTGTTGGTAAAAATTTTCATGCCATCATTGATTTCTATATGAAAAATTCCCCTATTCCCTCTTCTAGTACCAAACTGTGCCTTGACTATCTCATCAATCTCCTTCTTGCGCACTTTGTTGTCCAAGTATTATTTTGGTTGAGTTTCCATTGTGGGTAACCCTTTAATTTTTGCGATAAACACCACATCAAGATGGAATAGCCTATACATCTAGATAATTCTTCCATGTACCTGGGCTAACAATTGTTTGACGCATAACCCAACATTTTTACCGGGCCCAAAGTGCAATATGTCTAGGAGGTTCATGATCCTGGAATTGTAGAGCCATGTTATCTACTACGTGGGATCCATCATAGGTTTGCCTAAGGGTCCCATTTCCCTTATGTTATCCAAGTAAGCTTCCTTGTCCAAGTCTTGGAACTTTGTTACATCACGCACATCATGGTCTAAGTACCTTATTTTAGGAAATTTCCCAAGCATGTCCTCCATGGTCACCACTGTGTCTGAGAGGTAGGGACATGTGATTTCTTCCGCATCCTGTGCCTTTATTTTATTCCTTATGGAAAATTCGCCTTCTACCACTATTTCTGTGCCATCTTCTTCCCCCTCGGATTTTGGTTGGTTGGTGATGTTCTTGACCAACACCTCCTCTTCATTGTGACATTGTTGTTGAACCTTGATTTCGTCGGATTTAGCAGGTGTTTCAGGATTAGGGTTTATATTTTCATTTCATTTTTTGGAGATCTACCCCACTTCCCCTTGTGCCATTGTCGAATTTTCCTCCTCAACCCTTTTCGGAATGAGTGAATCTATCTTTAAGGTCATAACATCTTCGAGCTCGATGACATTCTCAGGCTTCACCATCCTTTCCTTCCTCCTTTGGCTTGTCAAGTAACTCGTATGTATTTACATGGAGTGCCAAACTTAGGTGGTGCCATGTTGTATGTGATTTGGATAGTTTCTCTCTTCTTTGCACAATTACACCTAGGTCACACACTTCTAGCTCTCTATGTGCTAAAAAATCACTAAGTGTCGAGCTAACCTATGTTTTTCGCACTTTATAGACCTGGTCATAAATGTTTTGGTTGTATTTTTCACTTTTCCCATGCATTTGCGCCAAGTCCATTTTTTCTTGAGCACTTCCTCTCTATTTTGTCACATTAGCTGTTGCACATGACTTTTTCCATTCTCCCGTCGTTCAACCAACTTCTTCCTCTTTTTGTATTTTTATTTTTTTTTTCTATTTTTGTATTAGTTTTTCTTCTTTTTCTCATTTTTATTGTATTTTTATAAGTTTTTATCTCCTAATATCTACTATAGTACACCATATACATGACTTTCTTATCATGCTGCAATTACTGAGAGTTAGTAGGTCAATTGTCCTTGTATAGTTTCAATCAACTACCATTCACCATTCCTTTTAGTTTTGTTCCTTCCATGTCCTTTAGCTACACAGATCCTCCATCTGTGACAATATTTACTTCATATGGCCCTAGCCAATTCATTCTGAACTTACGAGGGTGTTGCAAAAACTTGTTGTCATAGAGGAGAACTAGGTCTCCCTCCTTAAAGCTCTTCTTTTTTATGTGTTTGTCATGTCAGGATTTGTCCCTTTTTTTGTACCTATTGGTGAAATCCTGCCAAAGTCTTGTCTTATTCCATTTCCATCAGTTGACTTAACCTCTCTTGTATTATGCCTCTTTCTATCATATTGGTAATTATTGTTACACGCACACTAGGTACCCCAAATTCTAATGGAACCACTGCTTCCTGTCCATACCCCAATCTGAATTGTGTCTATCCCATCAACTTCTTGCGTGTAGTCTTGTATGCCCATAGTATTGATGGTATTTTCAAATCCCAATCATCCCTGTTAACATTGTAGATCTTAGTCAAAGTTCCAAAATCTTGTTGAACACTTCTACTGTCGTATTTTCCTAAGGATGATATGGTGTACTCTTTTGGTGATAGACGTCAAACTCCTCATTCATAGCCTTGATGGTACTATTAATATAATGGACTCCTTGGTCACTCATCAAAATCCTGGGAAATCCAAATCTTTTGATCACCTGCTCAAAAAAGAAGTGTGTTGTTTTCTTGACGCTCCAATCTTTAACTGGTGTTGCTTCTTCCCATATAGTTAAGTATTTGTTCACAGTAATGATATATCTATCTCCTGACCTTCTTGTTGATGAGTTAATAGGTTCGAAAAAATCTATTTCCCATTTTCCAAATAACTAAAGAGTTACTTGTAGTCTTAGGGGAATCTCATCCCTTCTATTAGGTTTTCCAACCCTCTGACAGACATCATAGTTCTGGCAATATTCTTTAGCATTTTTATGAACTATCGGCCACCATAAACCTGCATTCAATACCTTCTACATGGTAGTGTTTCCTACATAGTGTCCTCCATATATACCTTTATGAGCTTCTGATAAAACCCTGGTCCATTCATGTTACAATACACACCTTATCAAAATGTTGTCTGCACCCATATTGTACAAATGAACTGTAATGAGTTAATAGTATGTAGCTCTGACTACCATATATTTCTTTTGCATTGTACTAAAATCCTGTGGCACAACTTCTATACTTAATAATTCAATGACATCAACAAAGTATTCATCAACTACTTGTACTAAAAATAAATGTGCATCAGGGAAGTCTTCCAAGTTAGTAGGTTCTTCTCCATTGGTTACCCTCGACAGGTGGTCATGTCCTGCATTCAACTTCCCTGGTTTGAATATTACTTCAAAATAAAATTCTTGTAATAATAACAACCATTTTTAGATCCTCCCCCCCAACACTAGCTTGTTGACTGGATATTTGAGGGCATAATGATCTGTGAACATCTTAAAATGCTTATCCAACAAATAATGTCTGAATTTATGAAGTGCATACACCATGGTAAGGCCTTCTCTTTTTGTGGTGTTGTAATTCTTCTTATATTCTAATAAATTCCTTCTTACAAAGGCTATAGGATGATCTAAGTCCCTTTCTCCTGGTTTTGCTATAATTGTTCCAAGTGTTATTGTTGATGCATCTACATGCACATGAAATGTCTTTTCCTAGTCTAGAAACACTAATATATGTTAATTCACCATCGTCTCCTTTAGAGTGTCCGATACTTGATAGCAGTCCTCATTCCACTGAAATTGGGTGTCCTTCTTTGTAGTATTCAATATATAAAACAATATGCATAACAAAAATATTTTAGCTAGAAATGGAAAAACAACATAGATATAACCAGAAAAATATCGAAATAATATCAGAATAACACCAAAAAGAGAACCTTGATTAATGATAGCAATGTTCACTTGCCTCTTTGAGGGGGAAACCTCTAGCAGAGCAGATATCTATTACAATAATATCCAAGAAAATAATTATCATACCCTATACTCCTATTTATACTAAATATATCTATCCAAAATAACAATCTAGAGGAATATCCTTCTAGAAGTGAAAGTTTCTATTAGGTCTTCTTACATTTGACTTATTCTTCCTTATTTCTAGGCCTTATTAATATTGGCCTTTATTACATGGAATTATATTATTCTACCTATGTGAGGGGTTGGGGAGGTTAGGTCCCTAACATTCCCTCCCCCTTGAAGAACAACCTTGTCCTCAAGGCTTTAGATGAGGAAATTATTGTAGAATAGTGGTTAGATCCTAGGTGGCATCTTCTGGAGCTGTATCTTTTCGTTGAACTAACACTTTATTGATGGTGCGCTGACAGAGACGATGCTCTCATTGGGCAAAGACTGCTTGTGGATGAAACCATATGGAAACTTCTTCATCCAACTCAGGGAGACTAGTTTGAGTTTGGAACTTAGTTCCAATCACCTTCTTTAAGAAGGAAACATGAAAAACAATATGAAGCTTCCACTGACTGGGTAGAGATAACTGATAGGCCATCGAT
>ML815926.1:0-14917 GCA_009831015.1 Picea engelmannii | reverse complement strand
TTTAACTATCTGATAAGCAACCTTTCCATTAAGCTATTGTGATATCCCATCGATCCATTTTGCTATAAAAATATTGAATTCCTAAGTTACCAGGCATACTTAGCATACAGCCCTAAGTAGTTCCCTGGAGTGATAACAGTGGCAATGGAGAAAAAGCGAACTCCAAGGGTATGTTTCTTGGATAGAGTTTGTGGATGAACTTTATGAACTCTTTGACTATGAAACCCACCATTTAGGTCATTTGACCAAGCTAAAGTAATATGGGACAATGAAATACTTTATTGCCTCATTTGAGCACTTGTATTTCATAATAGAGGGCATGTTAGATTCTTCATTTATGGAATTATTTATCAATGGCATCAAAGATGAAATTTGTGCCCATGTTCTCATGGCATGCCCCTAGACTTGGTTGGAAGATACTCAACGATCCAAGGAAGCACAACAAATTGTATCCTCCCCGTTACACATCAAAATTACTCACTTCAATAGTGTCACAAGTGTTTTCATTACAAGTGTTGTAAGTGTCACATCTTGTCCACAAGTGACGCATCTTGACCACAAGTGTCGCAAACATCATACTTCCATATTGCCTATTTCATGCCTTTAAGGACATCACAGGGACACTTAAGACACCTTCAAATACTAGTTTTAGGAAGAGAAATAATTTGATGAAGACTACAAAGAATTTTCCATGAAGAAAACCACTCAAAATTGATTTTTGGAAGGCAACACTCCCCTGCCCACTGTTAGGGAGCGCTGAATCTCCCTAGCCTTCTTTGGGGCAGATTTTAAATGCTCGGTGCAACCTTTTGGGGGAGCGCTTCCCTTTCTAAACGAATTTTGGTTTGTTGAGATAAATTAGGTAAGAATCCCCTCAATATTTGAAGTTGGTTGGATTTGAATCTGAGGTCAAGGCATGATCTTAGAGAAGATCCACAACTGAAGGAGAGGAATCCTCAACTTATCCCAAAGATCTCTCAATTGGTTGGGTCTCTCCAAGATTATATAAGGAGGCCTTCTCATGGTGAAAGATAGATAGACATGGAGAGATACTAAAATTATGATCTCATGAGTGGTATTGATATAGAGACGTTGTGAAGCATCAAACTTATGATATCATAAGGGAGATATCATTGAAGCATCAATATTCTATGTGGATTATTTGAGAAAGGGTCTAGACAAAGAGATATTGGTAAAGTTGTTGCACCTACATCCATGTCTATAAGCATCTCACTTTGTTTTCATTAGTATAAATCTATGCTTGACCTGTTTCCTTTAAAGTTTGTGTTCGTTTCATGAACTTATTTCTTTCATAGATCCATTATGAAGCTAATCATGGTAGAGTAGGAAGTATGTCTCATTGTTGTTTCTCATTATATTGCAGGACCTTCTGAAGAACTTGGAGATCAAGATCAGCCTAGATCAAGCAAGGACAAACATCAGTAAAAAGGTATTTACTCTTCTTCCTTCTTCTTCTTTGGATAGTTTAGCTTCATGAAAAGTAAATTCAATGTCCACAATAGCAGTTTTATGTCTTGGTCATAGGGGTTTAGTATCCAAGAGAGAATCCACTTATCCGCAAGGGTATTTTTCTGTAACAGAAATTGGCGACTCCATCTTATCTTTGCACGCATTTTTATCCATCAGACCTCTACACTGAACCAATCCTTTGAGTTTCCTTACTCCTTTGGGTCACCCGAAGAAAGTCATGGTATCCACTGCATTATCAAGTTTTGGTCCTTGTCAATTTTTCACTGTCATGCCTTAATGTTCAAGGGAGGTATCTGCCTCAAGAGTCAACCATCACAAATTCCTGTTTCAATGCCCATGTCAGTCCATGCTCATTTTATCCACCAATTACATATCTGTGTCAGTTTCATGTCATTCATGGGGGATAAACCAAGGCCCTCCCTCGATGCATCTATTCCTATTGACTTCAGCACAATATCCAAGAGCTAGACTTAGAAACCAGTTAGTACCTTGGGACCTGCATGCCTCAATGGTAGGCCTCCTCGCGTCCGAAAGTGGGTTTACATCATTGACCTATGATCAAATGATTCCACGGATGTTCGACTTCAACTCATCCATTCACATTCGTTAGAATGTACTAGAGTACCTTGGGAATCATTGACATCAATGGTGATTTCCCTCGCACTTGTTAACGTCTTACCTCATCGACCAGTAATCAAGTGGTTTCTGCCATGTTCAACATCAAGACATCTATTCACATGGTTAGATTCATACTACATCAGGATAGGTAAGAAGACCCTGGGTTGAGTCATCACTCTTATATGTACTTTTCCTAGGTTGCGACGAAGTTTCTTTTGAACGTTGACACATATACTGTGACATATATCCACTTTGTATTGGTCATGGTTATGTCTTGTCATCTCGTAGATCCACTTTGTATTCTTCATGTCTATGATTAGTTCAAGTCATAGGAGTATAGATCCAGATTGTATCTTCAGTTGATATACCTTTTTTTCAATATAATTATGGATCCAAAGTGTATTTTATGGAATCCATACCTTGAAAATATTTATCACTCAAGCATATGTATTCTTGCCTTGGGTTTGAAACATGTCATAATATTTGTTTGATGGTTGTGTGCATCTTCTATCAGGTTCTCTGAGTCTGTACCCTTTCTTGAACATGTCTACAAAGTAATTCAGTCATCAGTTCTCATCTCTTAACTTCGCACTTTGGGGGGCAATCTGTTACACATCAAAATTACTCACTTCAATAGTGTTGCTAGTGTCGTCATTACAAGTGTTGTAAGTGTTGCATCTTGCCTGCAAGTGTCCCATCTTAACCACAAGTTTCACAAAAATCATACTTTCATATTTCCTATGTCGTGCCTCTAATGACATCATGGGGACACTTAAGACACCCTCAAAGACTGGTTTTATGAAGAGAAATCATTTGATGAAGAGTACAAAGCATTTTCCATGGAGAAACCAACTCAAAAATGATTTTTGGAAGGCAACACTCCCCTACCCACTGTCAGGGAGCGTCGACGCTCCCTATCCTTCTTTGGGGGAGCGTTGAAACACTCTGTGCACCCCTTTGCAGGAGCGCTGCCCTTTTTGAGCGAATTTTGGTCTATTGAGATAAATCAGGGAAGCATCCCCTCAATCTTTGAAGTTAGTTGGATTCGAATTTGAGGTCAAGGAATGATCTTAGGGAAGATCCACAACTAAAGGAGAGGAATCCTCAACTTATCCCAAAGATCTCTCAAGTGGTTGGGTCTCTCCAAGATTATATAAGGAGGCCTTCTCATGGTGAAAGATAGATAGACATGGAGAGATACCAAACTTATGATCTCATGAGTGGTATTGATATAGAGACATTGTGAAGCATCAAACTTATGATCTCATAAGGGAGATATCATTGAAGCATCAACATTCTGTGTGGATTATTTGAGCAAGGGTCTGGAAAAAGAGAGCTTGGTGAAGCTACTGCACCTACATCCATGGTTGTAAGCATATCACTTTGTTTTCATTAATATAAATCTATGCTTGGCCTATTTTCTTTAAAGGTTGTGTATGTTTCATGAACTTGTTTCTTTCATAGATCCATTATGAAGCTAATCATGGTAGAGTAGGAAGTATGTCTCGTTGTTGTTGCACATTGTATTGCAGGACCTTCTGAAGAACTTCAAGATCAATATCAGCCTGGATTGAGAAAGGACAAATGTCAGTAAAAAGGTATTTACTCTTCTTCCTTCTTCTTCTTTGGATAGTTTAGCTTCATGAAAAGGAACGTCAGTGTCCACAATAGCACTTTTTTGTCTTGGTCATAGGGGTCTATTATCCAAGAGAGAATCCACTTGTCCACAAGCGGATTTCACTGTAGCACTCCCAGAACCATAAACCCTCTTTTCCTCCTCTCCCTAGACCCACCAATTATGCCCCTTCTGCAACTCCCCTCAAGATCCAGAAATTAACCAGGGATTAAATGGTTGAATGTCAACTCAAGGGTCTTTTTTATAATTGTGATGACAAATGATTTCTTCAGCACAAGTGTAAGGAACATAAGAATTTTATGGCTCTGAATGAGGATATTTCTAAAGAAGATGTTGTTGTTTCATCTGTGGAGGAACTACCACCGACATATAACCTCACCCCACCCTTTGATCTACCAGACGTTGACCCAATCATTTCACTTAATTCCCTCATTGGCTTCTTTACTCCATAGACTCTCAAATTAATCGATTACATCAAAAATAGGAAAGTCATCATCCTTGTGGACAGTGGTAGCACCCATAACTTTATTCATCGCCACATATCCAAAGAACTCAATTGTTACATTTGTGTCGTCAATAATTTTCAAATCATGATTGCCAATGGTGATTCCATGAAATATGGGGGATGATATGGAAATGTGTGAATCCAAATTGGTTAGTATCACTTGAAATCCAATATTTTTTCTATAGACATGGATGGTTGTGAGATTGTTCTTGGTGTCAAATGGTTACAGACTCTAGGACCCATTCTCATGGATTTTAATGACTTAACCATGAAATTACAATAGGAGGGACAACAATTTAAGTTTCAAGGAATCACAACAGGCTTCCTTAAGATCATCGGTTTCCATCGTATGGAAAAGATCCTCAAAATAGGTCATTCAGGAACTATAGCCAAGTCCACTCCATTCATGTTGTTGAGACACCTTCTGTGCATCCCTCCCTCCAATCTATCCTCTCTTGCCACGAATTTGTTTTTACCACTCCCAAAGAACATCCCCCTTCTCGTGGATTCCATGATCATTCCATCCCTCTCATCAAGTGAAGTATTCCTCCCAATGTTCTTCCTTATCATCATCCATTTTCCCAAAATAATGAAATTGAGAAAATTGTTCATGAATTTTGAGAATATGGTGTTATCCATCCTAGTACTAGCCTCTATTCTTCCCCCATGGTGATGGTACTCAAGAAAGAAGGTACTTGGTGCATGTGTCCTAATTTTTTGTGCCCTAAAAAAACTCACAATCAAAGACAAATTCCCCATTCCTGTCATTGATGACCTCTTGGATAAAATGAGTGGTTCTCATTACTTCACCAAATTGGATCTACATCCTGGCTACCACTAGATCCGTATGAAAGAAGACAACATTCCCAAGACTGCATCTCACACTCATGAGGGTCATTATGAATTCTTGGTAATTCCCTTTGGATTGTGTAATGCTCCTTCCCTTTTCAAAAGTATTAAGAATCATGTATTCCATCCTTTTCTCTGTCATTTTCTCTTAGTTTTCTTTGATGATATTCTCATCTATAGTAAAACTTGGTCATCCCATATCTCCCATGTGAATCAAGTTCGCCATCTACTCTCTAAAAACCAAATTTTCCTCAAACAATGTAAATGTGACTTAGGTGCCTCAAAAGTGGAATAATTGGGTCATATTGTCGGCAAGGATGGTGTTCAAGTGGATCCTAAAAAAATTGAATCTATGCAAGATTGGCCTCGCATTAAAACTCTTAAGAGCTTGCATGGTTTTCTGGGTTTAACGGGCTATTATAGGAAGTTTGTTCGGAAATATGGAAAGATTACAACTCATTTCACTTCTCTCCTTAAAAAGAATGCTTTCACTTGGCCTTCAGCTATAGATCATACCTTGCAAGCCCTAAAATATGATATGTGCTCGACCACTATCCTATCCCTCCCAGACTTCACAAATACATTTGTATTGGAATCTGATACTTCTGGGAAAGGAATTGGAGCCGTCCTCATGCAAGATGGAAATTCTTTGGCCTTCACTAGAAAACAACTTTCAGAGTGATATTTGGGCCAATCCATTTATGAAAAGGAAATGTTAGTTATTCTACATGCTCTGGATCTCTAGCTATTCTGCATGCTATGGATATTTGGTGTCCTTATTTATTGGGTCAATGATTCCAAATAAAAATTGATCATCAGAGTCTCAAGTATTTCCTAGAACAATGAATTTCATCCTTGGTGCAACAAAAATGGGTGACCAAACTATTTGGCTATGATTATGAGATAATTTATAAGAAGGGAAAGGAAAATTTAGTGGTCAATGATCTTTTTCAGAAATATGAAGAAGATGGGTCCCTTTTCTCCCTCTCCTTCATTGTACCAGATTGGCTCCAAGTCATTCTTCAGGAATCGCTGCAACACCCCAAAAGTTCTAGCTTACTCCACCAATTGCAACACAATTCTTCAATTTCCCTAGGGTAATCTTGGCATCATGAAGAGTTTCACTACAAAGGTCGTTTGTATTTATGCAAGAAATCCCAACATAAATCCAAAGTGATTTCTAAACTTTACACCTCACCCACAACCGAGCATTCAGGGTTTACCAAAACCTATGAACGAGTCGAACACTATTTTATTTCAGAGGGTATGAAACAGGAGGTCCCCACCTTTGTGGCTAAATGTGAGGTTTGTTAATGCAACAAGGGAGAAACTATCAAAGATCTGGGCACACTCCAACTTCTTCCGATTACCCCTTCTATTTGGAGAGATATTTATATGGATTTCATTGTAGGCTTACCTAAATTGGGGAATAAGACAGTCATAATGGTGGTCATAGATCGTCTCTCCAAATATGCTCATTTTTGTTCTCTTCAACACCCATTCACAACCTCTAAAGTGTCTCAAATCTTCATGGATAATATCTTCAATATCCATGGCATGCCTAATTCTATTGTCTTTGATAAAGACCCCACTTTCACCAACAATTTTTGGAAAGAATTGTTCAATCTATAGGGCACCCAATTGCATCTCAGCACTTCCTATCACCCCCATATATATGGACAAACTGAATTTGCCAGCAAGTGTTTGGAAATGTATTTGAGGTGTTTTACATTTGATAGGAAAAATTGGTGGGCTCAATGGTTACCCCTAGTTGAATGGTGGTACAACACATCTTACCATACAACTACTTGCATGAATCCTTTTGAAGCAGTCTATGGCCAAAATCCCCCATCATTTCTCTCTTATATTCTAAGGGTATCGAAGGTTCAAGAGGTTGAAAAAAATATTATAGTCCGCGAGGCTATTCTTCATTCCCTAAAATATAATTTGGTCATGGATTAGAATCGCATGAAGAAACAAGGAAATTATGATTGATCCAGACACCATTTTTTTTGAAGGGGACCAGGTGTTTCTTCAACTACAACCTTATAAGCAAAATTCACTCAAAGATAAAAACTATCTAAAACTTGCACCCAAATGTTATGGTCCTTATTCAGTGGTCAAGTGTTTGGGATCGATGGCCTATCAGTTATCTCTACCCAGTCAGTGGAAGCTTCATATTGTTTTTCATGTTTCCTTCTTAAAGAAGGTGATTGGAACTAAGTTCCAAACTCAAACTAGTCTCCCTGAGTTGGATGAAGAAGTTTCCATATGGTTTCATCCACAAGCAGTCTTTGCCCAATGAGAGCATCGTCTCTGTCAGCGCACCATCAATAAAGTGTTAGTTCAACGAAAAGATACAGCTCCAGAAGATGCCACCTAGGATCTAACCACTATTCTACAATAATTTCCTCATCTAAAGCCTTGAGGACAAGGTTGTTCTTCAAGGGGGAGGGAATGTTAGGGACCTAACCTCCCCAACCCCTCACATAGGTAGAATAATATAATTCCATGTAATAAAGGCCAATATTAATAAGGCCTAGAAATAAGGAAGAATAAGTCAAATGTAAGAAGACCTAATAGAAACTTTCACTTCTAGAAGGATATTCCTCTAGATTGTTATTTTGGATAGATATATTTAGTATAAATAGGAGTATAGGGTATGATAATTATTTTCTTGGATATTATTGTAATAGATATCTGCTCTGCTAGAGGTTTCCCCCTCAAAGAGGCAAGTGAACATTGCTATCATTAATCAAGGTTCTCTTTTTGGTGTTATTCTGATATTATTTCGATATTTTTCTGGTTATATCTATGTTGTTTTTCCATTTCTAGCTAAAATATTTTTGTTATGCATATTGTTTTATATATTGAATACTACAAAGAAGGACACCCAATTTCAGTGGAATGAGGACTGCTATCAAGTATCGGACACTCTAAAGGAGACGATGGTGAATTAACATATATTAGTGTTTCTAGACTAGGAAAAGACATTTCATGTGCATGTAGATGCATCAACAATAACACTTGGAACAATTATAGCAAAACCAGGAGAAAGGGACTTAGATCATCCTATAGCCTTTGTAAGAAGGAATTTATTAGAATATAAGAAGAATTACAACACCACAAAAAGAGAAGGCCTTACCATGGTGTATGCACTTCATAAATTCAGACATTATTTGTTGGATAAGCATTTTAAGATGTTCACAGATCATTATGCCCTCAAATATCCAGTCAACAAGCTAGTGTTGGGGGGGAGGATCTAAAAATGGTTGTTATTATTACAAGAATTTTATTTTGAAGTAATATTCAAACCAGGGAAGTTGAATGCAGGACATGACCACCTGTCGAGGGTAACCAATGGAGAAGAACCTACTAACTTGGAAGACTTCCCTGATGCACATTTATTTTTAGTACAAGTAGTTGATGAATACTTTGTTGATGTCATTGAATTATTAAGTATAGAAGTTGTGCCACAGGATTTTAGTACAATGCAAAAGAAATATATGGTAGTCAGAGCTACATACTATTAACTCATTACAGTTCATTTGTACAATATGGGTGCAGACAACATTTTGATAAGGTGTGTATTGTAACATGAATGGACCAGGGTTTTATCAGAAGCTCATAAAGGTATATATGGAGGACACTATGTAGGAAACACTACCATGTAGAAGGTATTGAATGCAGGTTTATGGTGGCCGATAGTTCATAAAAATGCTAAAGAATATTGCCAGAACTATGATGTCTGTCAGAGGGTTGGAAAACCTAATAGAAGGGATGAGATTCCCCTAAGACTACAAGTAACTCTTTAGTTATTTGGAAAATGGGAAATAGATTTTTTCGAACCTATTAACTCATCAACAAGAAGGTCAGGAGATAGATATATCATTACTGTGAACAAATACTTAACTATATGGGAAGAAGCAACACCAGTTAAAGATTGGAGCGTCAAGAAAACAACACACTTCTTTTTTGAGCAGGTGATCAAAAGATTTGGATTTCCCAGGATTTTGATGAGTGACCAAGGAGTCCATTATATTAATAGTACCATCAAGGCTATGAATGAGGAGTTTGACGTCTATCACCAAAAGAGTACACCATATCATCCTTAGGAAAATACGACAGTAGAAGTGTTCAACAAGATTTTGGAACTTTGACTAAGATCTACAATGTTAACAGGGATGATTGGGATTTGAAAATACCATCAATACTATGGGCATACAAGACTACACGCAAGAAGTTGATGGGATAGACACAATTCAGATTGGGGTATGGACAGGAAGCAGTGGTTCCATTAGAATTTGGGGTACCTAGTGTGCGTGTAACAATAATTACCAATATGATAGAAAGAGGCATAATACAAGAGAGGTTAAGTCAACTGATGGAAATGGAATAAGACAAGACTTTGGCAGGATTTCACCAATAGGTACAAAAAAAGGGACAAATCCTGACATGACAAACACATAAAAAAGAAGAGCTTTAAGGAGGGAGACCTAGTTCTCCTCTATGACAACAAGTTTTTGCAACACCCTCGTAAGTTCAGAATGAATTGGCTAGGGCCATATGAAGTAAATATTGTCACAGATGGAGGATCTGTGTAGCTAAAGGACATGGAAGGAACAAAACTAAAAGGAATGGTGAATGGTAGTTGATTGAAACTATACAAGGACAATTGACCTACTAACTCTCAGTAATTGCAGCATGATAAGAAAGTCATGTATATGGTGTACTATAGTAGATATTAGGAGATAAAAACTTATAAAAATACAATAAAAATGAGAAAAAGAAGAAAAACTAATACAAAAATAGAAAAAAAAAATAAAAATACAAAAAGAGGAAGAAGTTGGTTGAACGACGGGAGAATGGAAAAAGTCATGTGCAACAGCTAATGTGACAAAATAGAGAGGAAGTGCTCAAGAAAAAATGGACTTGGCGCAAATGCATGGGAAAAGTGAAAAATACAACCAAAACATTTATGACCAGGTCTATAAAGTGCGAAAAACATAGGTTAGCTCGACACTTAGTGATTTTTTAGCACATAGAGAGCTAGAAGTGTGTGACCTAGGTGTAATTGTGCAAAGAAGAGAGAAACTATCCAAATCACATACAACATGGCACCACCTAAGTTTGGCACTCCATGTAAATACATACGAGTTACTTGACAAGCCAAAGGAGGAAGGAAAGGATGGTGAAGCCTGAGAATGTCATCGAGCTCGAAGATGTTATGACCTTAAAGATAGATTCACTCATTCCGAAAAGGGTTGAGGAGGAAAATTCGACAATGGCACAAGGGGAAGTGGGGTAGATCTCCAAAAAATGAAATGAAAATATAAACCCTAATCCTGAAACACCTGCTAAATCCGACGAAATCAAGGTTCAACAACAATGTCACAATGAAGAGGAGGTGTTGGTCAAGAACATCACCAACCAACCAAAATCCGAGGGGGAAGAAGATGGCACAGAAATAGTGGTAGAAGGCGAATTTTCCATAAGGAATAAAATAAAGGCACAGGATGCGGAAGAAATCACATGTCCCTACCTCTCAGACACAGTGGTGACCATGGAGGACATGCTTGGGAAATTTCCTAAAATAAGGTACTTAGACCATGATGTGCGTGATGTAACAAAGTTCCAAGACTTGGACAAGGAAGCTTACTTGGATAACATAAGGGAAATGGGACCCTTAGGCAAACCTATGATGGATCCCACGTAGTAGATAACATGGCTCTACAATTCCAGGATCATGAACCTCCTAGACATATTGCACTTTGGGCCCGGTAAAAATGTTGGGTTATGCGTCAAACAATTGTTAGCCCAGGTACATGGAAGAATTATCTAGATGTATAGGCTATTCCATCTTGATGTGGTGTTTATCGCAAAAATTAAAGGGTTACCCACAATGGAAACTCAACCAAAATAATACTTGGACAACAAAGTGCGCAAGAAGGAGATTGATGAGATAGTCAAGGCACAGTTTGGTACTAGAAGAGGGAATAGGGGAATTTTTCATATAGAAATCAATGATGGCATGAAAATTTTTACCAACAAGCTCATGGATTGCAAGTTGTTGAGGAAGTGCATAAAACAAGAGGCTCCAATAGGATTCATTGTAGTAGTCGCACAGTGCGCGAAAGGGGTAATGTTTAGTTGGGCAGCTTACCTCCTAAACCAATTCTTGATCGACTGCCCAGCCATGAAGGATAATGGAACTAAGTTCCATTATTACTGGCTAATTATCCTAATAGCCTTGGTAGGGTGGCAAGAGCCAAAATTTTTGGCTTTTTTTGATAGGAAAGGGAAGTTGTATGCGACCAGGTATGAATCACTCTAGCAGGCCAAGGACACAAAAAATTGGTAGGTGAATAGTGTAGTGTTCATTATGCTTCTGGAATAGATACAACAACAAACAACCAATGTGTGGCACATTCCTGTGGAATTGGTTTAGGATTTTGAAGGGATTGTCTAGTTTAAGGCTTCCAGGATCCATATGTGGATCCAAGCCACATGGGACCCAAAGAAGGAATGGTTGGAGATGCAGTACTACATCACTGGGGAAGAGGTCGATTAGATAATAAAATACTTCCTTATGAAGTAGAAGGTTTCAATAATAACACCATCAACAATTCTAGCAACAAAAACATCAGCCAAACCCAAGGGGCAAGCTGAAGTAGGCCCCTCAACAAAGAAAAATATCCCAACTACTAACACGAGGAAGGATGTGATGCACACTCAGGTGTCTAGAAGCAGTAAAATACTGAAGAGGTCAAGGAGGATAACAACCATGCCCAAGGAATATGTTTAGGGGGATATTAAGAAGGGAGACAAATCTCAGGCCAACAAGAAGGGGGAATAGGTGACAACGAGTGGGGCACATCCCTCACAGACAAAAATAACTACAATGCAGATGGAGGAAATGTGAAAAAATATTAAATACACCAAGAAAGGTCCAATCATCACTCTGAAATAGGATGATGATGAGTTCATGGTAAAAAGGTCCAGGACAAGGGGGAATATGTGGTATGCACCGTAGAAGCGCAGAGGGAGAAGATCATGGCCAAACTGATATAAGTCCATGAAACTCTAGAGAATATACAAATTAATACAATATAGCATGCCACAATGTAGTATCCTGAAAAGACACAACAACCCCCTGCACAGAAAGAAAAAGATGATACAATTCAAAATAGTGGTGTTGGGTAGTGACAAATTCATGGTCACCAAGAAAATGGTCATAGTTGATCAGGAGACTTCGTAGAAACCCATGGGGGACATAGACCACTTTGAGTTAGTCATGGTGCAAATACCCATGAAATCATTATATGGATTGTGGGCTAGTGTAATGCAAGAGGTGCAATCTAGATCCCACGCAGATGCCACCAACTTGGAAGTTGGTAGGGGGGTCATAGAGATGTTACGAATCACCTGTGACTAGTTGAATTCAGATAAGGAGGAGGGAAAAGAATGCACTAACAAGTTAGAGTAGGGGATAAAAACAATATACAATTGGATTCCAGATAGTGCGCAAACACCAGATAGGAGTGCAAAAGAAAATATGAAGATCATTACACAAAAAATTGAGGGATATAGGTAGGAGATAGAGGATTTGAAAGAAAAATTTAATCCAATGACTCCTTCTAAGGTTTGAGATAAAAGAGAACATAAAGAAACATTCCAAACAGAGGATATGGCAAGGGAATCCAAGGAAGTTGCAGAACCATTTGACAAAACTACACAAATTTGGACCACTTTGGAGTAGGATGAAAAAGTCTAACTATTGGACCACCAAGAGGAGAAAATCAGTGTTGCAATGTAGGAGTTGAAGCAGTGACAGAAAACCATGAGCATTACCGAGTTCTTAAAGAGAAGGCAGGAGATGAAAACCCTGCAAGAAGACTTAAAAACTGCACATATCAACAAGAAAATGAGGCAGGCCTAGTTGGAGCTCCTCTAGGAGAAAGCAACGTAGATAATTGTGGAGTTGTAGGAAGAGAAGACAAGGATGGAACATGCACATACAGAGAGATAAAAGTTGTTGCAAGAACAAATAACAATGCATATGGTCAAGGCGCTAGAAGAGAAAGATGTGTAGGTGAAAGAAAAAGGAAAGGAACTAGCAGAAAAGTTCCACAACTTAGAGAAGTATGTATAGGGAGAAAGCACCCCCTGAGTGGATTGGGATGAGCCACATGTCATTTTTTGGGGCATGTTTGCATGGGCCTATTTTGGAGAAATATCTGATTTTGGCACAGGCCTGCTTTTGGAAGAGAAGGTCTATTTTTGGAGTGTACGTCTTAGGAGTTAGAAAAGCAACATGCATGAAAAGAAGGAAAAGCAACCTGCATGAGGAAAAGCAACATGGCACACATGTAGAAATAATTAACCATGTTATGGTTAGAGTTTTTGAAAATATTGTAACGACTATAAGCTAGTAGAGTAGTATAAATAAGGACCTAGGAGGTCTAGGTAAGGGTCGATCAGTTGATTATTGTGGGTTCAAAAGTTATTGATTGTTGTGAGCTTTTTTTTGTTTATTGTGGTAGAGTGGAATAAGCTATTGTTGGAGGGTTAGGTCATAGAATGAGGAGCCTAGTATGGTCTAGTCAGCCTCCCATAGGGTACTTACCCTCCTTTCAGTTGTAATTTTGAAGATGTAATGCACACAACGTAGATTTTGTAGTAGAATGAATAAAAGAGAAAAATAGCTATATCTTTGTGGGCATAGACCCAGGAGGGGGTGAACCATGGTAAAATATTTTGTTCTATGTGTTGTGAATGATTACTTTACTATTTTTTTAATCATCAGTTAAACAATGAATGGTTAAAACTAATTATAACAACATGCATGCATAAGATTACGATGAATGAATCCTAGAAGTAGATGAATGATTAAGGATGTTTATGCATAAGGAGAAGAATGAGAACACAGTTCCAACTCCTTCCTAGAATGAAAACACCTGAGTATTGCATTCCCCCATAAATCTATCTTGGGTGAGACTATGCTATGCAGTCTATGCACAACATTGCCTTCTGGTTTACCAGGAGGGCCAATAGTTTTGAGGATTTTATTAGAAACCTATTTGAGATCAGAACCTGGGTCAACACAAGTAAGAAAAAACACACATAGGAGGTCATAAGCCTCATCTATGCAGTTGATATACCTGTTCTTATCAACAATAGAAGTTGGATCAATCTTTGTTTCCATAGTAATCTGGTACAAGCCTCTACATATTAGCTAATGCAGAATTTTCAACTTCCACTTGAATTAGTTATGAGTTGTGAGAAGTATTCCTGATGAGTAATACATATTTTTTGATTGCATCTTCTACTTTTACCTGCAAATATAAATTATTGCACACTTTCTCGTAGCAATCAAGGCTATGAAACCATGTGAAGTTTTCACAATGAACCTATATAGTATAAAATGAACACACAAAGATTGCGAGAGAGAAGAGAAGATGGTAGAATGAAATAATTGTACTAATTGTTGAGTAAAATGGTAAAATACAAATGATATACTCTACATGTCTAAGTGAAGTCACCATATTAGTGATATAGAGAGATCTAGACATGCACTGAAAGAAACCAGATTTATATGTCACCTTTTCCTAGTTAATTGAACCATGCAATCATCAATTAACAAAGTCACATGTGGGGAAGTGAGAGAAACACGTGCAAGAGAGAAGAGAAAAGAGTAAAATGAAACAATTTTATTAACTGTTGAGTAAAATGGTAAAATACACACAATATAATCTACATGGCTTAGTGAAGTCACCATATTAGTGATCTAGAGAGATCTAGACACTCACTGACAGAAA
>ML815925.1:74372-89859 GCA_009831015.1 Picea engelmannii | reverse complement strand
CCCAATCAGTTGTCTAACAATTGGTATCAGAGCGAGTTCCCTTTATCTAAGGGTAGATCCTAGAGCTTAAACATGACTAGCCATGGGAACTTCAACCAATAGCCCCCCCCTGTTCAATGGAACAGACTTTGCCTTATGGAAAGTTAGGATGAGAACCTACATAATGGCTTTAGGTGCATATGTCTGGGATGTGGTAGAGATTGGTTATGTGAAGCCAGTTGTACTAGCTTATAAGGATGACAAGCTAGAATTCAACTTCAACGCTAAACCTATGAATGGTATTCTGAGTGGGCTTGCAAAAGAAAATTTTGTAAAAGTTATGCACTTAGAATCTACCAAAGAAATGTGGGGCAAACACATTAGCAGTTATGAAGGTAATGAGAAGGTAAAGGGTGCCAAGCTTAAAACCTACAGATTATAGTTTGAACAACTAAAGATGAAAGAGGATGAAATTGTTGGGAAGTACTTTCTGAGAGTTGAAGAACTAGTAAATGCAATGAAAGGACTTGGTGAAAAAATTGAGGAAGCCTCTTTAGTTCAAAATTTTTTGAGATCTCTACCAGATAGGTTCAACCCAAAGGTCTCTGCTGTAGAAGAACTTAATGATATAAAATTTCTACCTATTGACCAACTCCTAGGAACGCTTACTGCTTATGAAATGAGGATAGGTAAAGATAAACCCACCCCTAGAGAAGCATCATTTAAAGAAGATAAGAATGAGGATTCTGAGCCTGATGAAATTGAAGAAAAATTTGTGAGAAGACTAAAGAAAGGACTGGGCAAGTATCAATGAAAGTTTCCTTTCAAATTTTTTAACTGTGGAAAGATAGGTCACTTTGCATCTAAGTGTCCACACAAGAAGAAGGACCAGAACGCTGGAGGTGAAGAGAAGTACAAATCCAAGAGATTTGGTAAAAAGAAAAGTTTATGTGTAAACAATGATGACTCTTCAGGAGACACAGATAGTGATTCTTCTTATGAAGATAAGGTTAATGACTTTATGTTTATGGCCAAAGAGGATTATGATAATAAACGCACATGAAGTGATGTTAATGATGAAGAAGTCATGGTTGAATTGGAAGGAGAATTGATCAGTTCCCTAGAAGAAATTGCTAGACTCAGATTTAAGAAGAAAAAGAAAAAAACAATTGTTGATAAAGTTCGAGAAAGACAGTAAAAAACCTAATGAAGATTTTTCCCTGCTAAAAGTGGAATTAGAAGAGGCAAAGAAAATAGAGAAAATTCTGAAACAAAAATTATCAGAGAAGAAGGCAAGATGTGAAGCCTTGGAATAAGAGGTAGTAAAAACCAGAAAAGAGATGGAAAAGTTTAAAGCATTGTATCTCCAAAATCTTCCAAGCATTAAATCCTCAGCAAAACTAAACAACATTCTGAGCAAACAAATATCTCCTTTGTTGAAGACTGGTTTAGTCTATGTAAGTGGTTCAAGTAGCAAACAACATGAAAGCAAAGAGCTAGTAAAGATGATCAAGTTCCGAGTCAGCAGACAATCAAACCATGTGATTACTCTACCACCAAAAGCCAATAAATACAAGATGATCCCCGATAAAAAAACAAAGATATTAGAATATGAAGCAAAAAATGCCAAGAGGAAGGCCATCCTTCAGGTACCAAAATTTATTCCATGGTTACTATTTTTACTGCTCTAATTTTGGTCATAAGATTGCAAATTGTAAAATTAAGTTTAGAGACATGCAACTGAGGAGATCAAGAAATAAACAATCTTTGCAACATAGAATTAAATAACCAATGAGTAGACAAAGTTGCACCAATCACTTTGACCTATTAAACAATGAGCTCGAATGCTATAACTATCAAAACTTCGGCCACAAAGCTATAAACTGCCATATGAATAATTACAAAGCAGATCCAAGGATAAAACCCTTAGCTAGAAATGCCAGCACATGGAAAAAGAAAGATAGTGAAAAATGTGGTCTAGTACTTTTATCTCAAAAACAAAAAGACCCCTGGTATATGGACATTGGATGTTCCAAGCACATGACTAGAGACAAGGATAAGTTTCTGTCTATAAGTAAAAGCAAAACAGGAAATGTAACCTTTGCAAATGATGAACCAGGTAAAATCAAGGGTAAAGGGATGGTGAGTTTGAGTAATGGTAAAGGAAAATCTCGGGATGTTCTGCTTGTATATGGTTTGAAACACAATTTTCTCAATGTAAGTCAAATGTGTGACAGAGGATGTGAAGTGGTGTTCACTTCCAAAGATTGTAAGATAAAGTCTTTAAACTCAGGACAAGTGGTGGCTAAAGGCATAAGGACAGATAATAATGTATATGTGCTGAAAGAAGATAGAGAAGAGTGTCATCTAAGAAAACATGATGAAATCTGGTTATGGCATAAGAGACTTTGACATATAAACTTTGACCACTTAATCAAGCTCAAAAATCTTGAGGCGGTAAAATATCTTCCAAGAATATCAAAGCCACAAAGTTATATGTGTAAACCTTGCCAAGTAGGAAAGTTAACCAGGACACAGTTTAAATCCAAGAGCTCTACTTCAACAGAGAAACCACTCCAATTAGTTCATATGGATTTATGTGGACCATCAAGATAGGAAGGCACAAGGAAGGAAAACTACTTCATGCTGATAATTGATGATTACTCCAGACTCACTTGGGTTGTTTTTCTCAAAGAAAAAGCTGAAGCATTTGAGAAATTTAAAATATTTAAGGCTTTAACTGAGAATCAAACATGGAACAGGTTAAAGGCAGTAAGATCAGACAGAGGAGGAGAATTTATGTCAAGTGATTTCAAGGAATTTTGTGATAAACATGGGATCAATAGAGAATACACAATCCTAGGAACTGCACAACAAAATGGAGTAGTTGAGAGGCAAAACAGAACAGTTCAGGAAATGGCCAGGTCAATGATGAATGAGAAGAACATTGGTCAAACCTACTAGGTAGAATCAATACACACAACATTCCATATTCTTAATAAATCCCACCTCAGACCACACAGTGACAAGACACCTTATGAATTGTGGTATGGAAGACCTACTTCAATCAAACACTTCAAAGTCTTTGGGAGTAAGTGATACATAAAGAATAATAATGAAAACCTTGGCAAGTATGATGACAGATTTGATCAAGGCATCTTCTTAGGATATGATACCAATAGTAAAGGATATAGATGATTTAATAAAATATTGTCTAAATTAGTTGATTGCATTGACTTAAAGATTGATGAAGGAGTCCCAGTAAGAGAGGTGAGAAATATTGAGTTTGCTACAGAGGACACAACTGAAGCTGAAGATGAACAGGTCCCAGAATCACAAAAAGAATACTTTGAGTCAGATGAAGATACAAATACTCAGGCATACTCAAATCAACAGACAACATCAAATCCTTCCTCCAGAATTACTCAAAAGAATCATCCTACAAGTCAGATAATTGGTGAGAAAGACAAAGGTGTACAAACCAGGAGAAGGATAATCAAAGACACCGAGCAATCACATATATCCTTCATATCCATGGTGGAACCCAAGAAATTTAATGAAGCCAATGAAGATGAATATTGGGTTAAAGCCATGAATGATGAACTTGACCAGATTGAGAAAAACAATACTTGGGAGATGGTTCCTAGACTTGAAGGTAAAAATGTCATAGGTTCCAAATGGGTCTTTAAGAATAAATTGAATGAGTAGGGACAAATTGTCAGGAACAAAGAATGATTGGTCTGTAAGGGCTATGCACAAGTTGAAGGACATGATTTTGATGAAACCTTTGCACTAGTGGCAAGATTGGAAGCCATCAAAATGTTTCTTGCCTATGCATGTCATAAGAACTTTAAAGTATATCAGATGGATGTTAAGTCAACATTTCTTAATGGAGATCTAAAAGAAGATGTATATGTGGAGAAACCTAAAGGATTTTCACTGACAGATAATCCTGACTATGTCTGTAAGTTGAAAAAGGCATTATATGGATTGGAACAGGCACCACAAGCATGGTATTATAGACTGGACAAATTTCTACAGGACAAAGGGTTCAAGAAAGGTACTGTTGACAGTAATCTATACATTAAGTCTAAAGATGATGATTTATTAGTTGTTTTGGTTTATGTAGATGACATTATTTTTGGATGCACTAATGACCCTTCAGTTCAGTGGTTTGCTAATTTAATGCAGATTGAGTTTGAGATTTCCATGATAGGAGAACTGTCATATTTTCTTGGTTTACGAATCAATCAGAGTTCTACAGGGATATTTATCTCTCAAGAAAAGTATTTGAAAGAGATGTTAAAGAGGTTTCAGATGGAAGATTCTACACCTATGAGCACACCTACGGTGGTTGGTTGCAAGCTTAGTAATGATGATATTTCACCTGATGTTGATCAAAGAACATATCGATCAATGCTAGGCAGTCTTATGTACATCACATCATCCTGTCCTGATATAATGCAAGTTGTTGGAATGGCAAGTCGTTTTTAGTCTGCTCCTAAACAAAGTCATTTAGCAGCTGTCAAAAGGATATTCAAATATTTGAAGGGTACAATGACTTATGGTCTCTGGTATCCTAAAAATCAAAATTTTCAATTAACTGCATATTCAGATGTTGATTGGGAAAATTGCTTGGATGAGAGAAAGGGCACCAGTGGAGGTGCATTCTTCTTAGGTGATTCGTTAGTATCATGTCTTAGTAAGAAGCAGGGATCTATTTAATTATAAACTACAAAGGCATAGTACATTGTTACTGCTACTTGCTGCACTCAAATATTATGGATAATACAAACTCTTGTAGATTTGAAGGTAACTTATACTGATCCCATTCCACTTCATTGTGATAACACCAGTACCATAAGTGTCTTGAAGAATCCTGTTCTCCATTCAAAGATGAAGCATATACCAATAAAGTATCATTTTCTCAAAGAGCAGGTTACAAATAGAGTTGTTTAGCTTAATTATATTCCTTCCACATAACAAATTGTAGACATCTTTACTAAACCCCTAGCCAAGACACCATTTGAATATCTCTGTTAGAAGCTGGGTGTCATCCCTTCTCTCACCTAAGAGAGTCCATCCTGTTAGGGGGAGTATGTGTTGGTTGAATATCTGATACCTCCGAAAAGTACTGCAACAACTCAGGGGGAGCATGTTTTCTTTGACATTGATGTCAAAGGAGGAGAAAAGGTGTGGTCTGGATGCTACAGTTGGAGGTCTACGCATAATAGTGTAGCCTTTCAGGGTTTCCATCATTGCCAAAGGGGGGGATTGTTGGCATGTTTTTATAGGAAGAGTGTGCTTGTCATTGGTGGCAAGAACAACAACGATAATGGAGAACAGGAAAATCATAAGCTCAGGAGGAGAAGCGAACAATATGCAAAGATCAAATCTCGGAAGGAAAAGCGTAAGCTCAGGGTGAGAAACCTCAACAACCGTCTGATCAAGAAATTGATCATGTTTATCATCTAATATTACAGATGTCGGTCATATGAGTGACCGTAGGATTGAGGACTGTTGGAGGATTGTGATCATCAGATCTACAAGCCAGATCAACGACAAGGATGAATTGCGGAGAGAAAAAGAAGAATTAAACAACTCGCTAGTTCTAATCCTACAATTGGTCTAGATTGTCAGATCTCATAAACCCAAATATCGATGATTGTGGTTGATCTAAAAAACGATCAGATTAAGTCGGATTAATTCATGACCGTCGGATGTGCAATCTCCAGATCAACGATAGTGATAGATTGCAGAGATCGAAAAGAGAATTAAATATCATGTTATTTCCAATCCTGCAATTAGTCAAGACCGTCAGATCTTATAGCCTCAAAGATTGACGACTGTGGTTGAATCACCAACAATGCATAGCTTCAAATTGCAAATTTTTGGTGACAAGTTAAATCACTCGCAAGTTGTGGTTCCGCAACCTTCCTTCATCATTGATCTTCTTCGAGTGTCTTCATGACCGTTGGATCACTTTTAAGTGGAAGGACATGATAATATAGAAGAGCATCACCGAAGATAGATCGAGCCATCGATCTAAGAACATGATCGATGAAAAACATTTGGTTCACGTCAAAATTTGTGAGGAGGTTATTGTTTGGGGATTCTCACTTCAGAAGAATTTTCAACTTGAAAGTTGAATTACCCAAAGCCTAAAAATCTGAAATGAATAAGGACCATCAGATCTGGAGAAAATGCAATGACCATTGGATCACCTTAGGTGGAAGGACAGGATAAGCAAGGGATAAGATCTGAGATCTCGATCACCTGAATTTCCATCAACCGTTGGATCAAATTAAATGGAAGGATAGGATAAGAAAAGATGGAGAGTCGTTGGATTTAATCTAAAGCAAAGATGCATCATAGACAGATCGAGACATTGATCTAAGATCTTGATCCAATGAATGTCATTCATTTTGGGTCTAAATATGTGAGGAGGTTACGCTCCGGAAAAATCTCATTTCAAGAATTCAGTTTGAGATATGATATCCTCGAAGCCCGAAGAGCCGGAGATCTGAAATACATTCTCGACCATCGGATCATCCGAAAGTAGATCTTAGTCGTCAGATCATTTGAAGAATATCTCAAGCATTGGATCATCCAAAGTGAATATGGGCCATCTGATCCCGAGTGTAAGTTTGAAAATTGAGATTTCAAAAGTCCGGAGGCCCAAATAAGATCTCGACCGTTGATCAAAAAATGGGACGCATAACCGTTGATTTGGTTGAAAGGTGAAATTCCTAAAGTGGAGGTAGATCCCTCGATTGAGAAGGACAGGTGTCTTTGGATCATCGACTTCGGAAGATTGGCATAGGAAAGAAAGCAGGGTGTGAGATTTGAAACTCCCAAAGCCCAGATCAAGAAATAAATCACATCCGTTGATTTAGGGAGGTTGCATCTAATCCACAGATCATGAAAGAACAAATATGAATGGTTTGTTTAGGAGTACTGTCAATATCGTGAGATCGACGGTCCCGTTGCATTATGTGGATTGAAGGTGCACGAACTTTAAAAAGTTAAGGGCGGGCCACAATTGAAACCACGATTTTGGAAAAATGGTACGTGGCAGCTGGAGGTGGATTGTGGGGAGAAAAGCAGTTGATCCCAATCCACTCTTGGATGCACCCACAATCGTTCGCTTACACAAGGATGTAGCCCAAGGTCACATGCGACAAGGGGATAACGAGAAAAGAGCTTGTGCCCACAATCACATGGTCATGAGAGACCATCGCCCAAGGTCACAACCAGTGGTCATGTGGAGAGGAATGTTGCGCCAGGTGATATTTCACACATGTAAAGTTCACGAGGACCTGTGGATCAAAAATCCTCTGTGTATAATCCAACGGTGAAAATTAAGTAGACAATCTGATCGAAGGGTTGATGTTTCACTTTGTGGTTTCTTGATCAGTTACAATTCAGTTACACTAACTAAATCATTGTTCTGGGGCATTGGAATCATGGCTCTTGAGAGTTTTGATATTCCTAACATGGGCACTGGAGATTCAGAGAGAAACGGAGGATGAGGGCATGAATAAAAGAAAGATGCCATGAAAGAGGAAGGTTGTTGTTTCTTTGTAAAACAAGTCGAACTGTATGTGAACAAGAAGAAAATAGGAATAGAGCGTGAAAGATGAAGAGATGAAGAACATAAGCTGGACATAGAAGAAATGGTGAAAAAAACAAACTGTACAAGAACTTAAGTGCAATAAGATGCGAGCATGAACACATTGATGTAGGCAGAGCATAGCAGTGTAGCTGAACAATGATGATACTGGTAAGCCATTGATAAATACTGTATCACTGTAATAACTTTCAGAAAGAAAATATTTATATCTCAAGGTGGTAGGGTGGTGCTAGGGAGGATTGTTTTCCTCAGAGTTTCAAGTGGGTGCTTGAACACAGGGAGTTGTAGCTTCCATCTGGTTACAACCAAAAAACCAGGGTGGTAGGTTGGTGCTAGGGAGGATTGTTGTCCTCATAGTTTCAAGTGGGTTCTTGAACACAGGGAGTTGTAGCTTCCATCTGGTTGTAGACAGAAAAACCAGGGTGGTAGGGTGGTGCAAGGGAGAACTATTGTTCTTTGTTGTACATGTCAGTGCCTGTGTGACTGGAAGTTGGTGCTGGAACACTCAGGGAGTTGGTGCTTCCTTCTAGTGGGTGCTAGAGAAACCAGAGAGTTGGTGCTCTCAACAAGTTTTAGCTTGTAAAACAGAGGTGGTAGCCTCACATTGAGTTGGTGCTCAAATATAGATGATGTACAAAACATAAAAATACTTCCTATCATTCAAAGAAGAAGAGGTTTAGTCCCTTTGTGGGTTTCCTCAGGAGTATATGTTTCTGTATACTTCATGTGTGTGATTGATGTTAAATACTCTATTGCTTACTTCCCTGAATTATTGTGATCATTATTGAGTGTTCTGTAATGAGTTCAAAATAGGCATACTTGTTTAATCACAATAACAACTGATTCACCCCCCCCCTCTCAGTTGTCTAACATACCTCTTGTTAGCAATAAAAAATAATGGTATTTTTTGAGAATGTCCTCATTAATTTCTACTTGATTTTCTTTCATGAAAACTCTCGTTGATAGCTTTTTCCTGCATTCCAAATCATTGTCAGTGATTACTTGAAACCCGAGTTTTTTCCTTTTTCAAACAAGAATAATATAATTTTTGTGGTGTGTGTGCACTAAACGATCTATGGCCTAATCTGATTCTAAACCTAACTCTGCATACCATATACTTAGAATTATGTTTAAAGCTAAACTAAACCTATTTGGTTTTATGGCTTCTTACAAGAAATTTTGGGGGCCCAACCTAAGCCACAAGTGATGTCGACACACCAAGCCAAAGCCATATTTTCATTTCAAGTCAAGTCATGACTAAACACTCAAAGCCCAACACCTAGCACCGAGTTCCTTACCTCCCACCACACCTCATCCACTATATCAAATATGCATGGGAGCATATAAAATTGGAAAAATCCTAAATCCCGATACATGAAGGATATTGTTCAAGAGGTTAAAATAAAAAATAAAACACAAACAACTTCCAGGTGCCAACTGCCAAATTTTGCAAAGATAGAAGGGATCAATTTTTCATTATGCTTGTACAGGCGTTTAAGGAGCTCCATTGTCAGGTATCAGGTCATGAGGAAAAGCGACGAACAACGCGATGTGTAGATGCCATGTGAATCAACCGGCGTTAATTTCTAATCCTAGATTGATGCGTAGGTGCCCTAAGAATGAAGATGGCTCATCTTTTCAGCATTTGACATATGTCAAGGAAAAAACAAATTTGTTTTTCTTCTTTTGCAAAGGAGGAATGTGTATACAGATAGAAAAACAGAGGTCGTTGATTGCTTTATTGGGATACCAGTTTATTTATAGATGTTCAAAGAAAAGAATTCTTGGATGCTCCCGCCATTGCTAATCTGAACCCTCTTTGCTTGATGTATGAGACCACGACTATCATCTTAGCTTATAGCATTTAAAAAATAGTTTTTTCACAAATTGATCCATTGAATGTTGTGTTTGTTGATATCGGCCATACCAGTATGCAAGTTTGTGTTGCTACATTTAAAAAGGGCCCTACGAGCAGGTTTTGATTGAAGCGGGAATTATTGTAGATAAGATTCATGCATTTGAAGTTGTTTGGATCAAGAATGTGCTTTTCAGTGTGTTATTCTTAGTCCTACAGTCAAAGTGTGTGAATTCAAGGTTCAAGAGAGTTTTCCATTTTATATTGTTTTGGTCTGGAAGGGATCTGTGTTGACGTCTAAAGATGAAAGTTCAAAGCAACAGAAAATGACAAACTGTGTTCCTCAAAAGGTAACACACTGCCAAGTACAAAGGCTTTAACATTCTTTAAGCCTGGGGCCTTCACATTAAACGTTTTATATGCAGAGGTGATGATGCACCAAGAGAATTTTTCCCCAGTATTGTTGGTCATCTTCAACACACTGGAAATTATGGTTGGCATGGGCCAGAAAGATGTCTATGTGAGTGATGAGGATCAGTAAAAAAGAGGTATCCTTACATTGAAATATCCTATTGATAATGATATTGTTAGCAACTGGGATGACACGAATAAGATTTGGCATCACACATTCTATAATGAGCTTCGAGTTGCTCCAGTAGAACATCATGTACTTCTTACTGAAGCTCCCCCGCTTCCCAAGGAAAATACAGAGTTGACTGAAAGAAATGCAAAACTTTATAACAATAATTAGATTGTTAAGGAAAAGCATGATAAAATCAAGGACAGGAGTAGGGTGTTGATATAAAGGGAGAATATGAAGCTATACCGACAACTTAGACTCCTGAGGCTAAAGTTAAAAGAATCTCAACCTCCAGCATAGGATCATACAGGTTTGGAAACCCTAGCCAAGTTAGCTACAACAATGGTGGATATACCACAGTCTTCAAAACAACAAATTAAAGTTTCCAAATATGTATGAGGAAGAGTAGCATCATCAAAGAGGCCTTGAACACTCAGCAAAGCATCAAGGTAATCAATTTTTGCAATTTTGAAACTTTGGTAAAAGCTAAAATTTCAGTGGTTTAGGGGAACATGATGACTATTCATTAACCACCAAAAGCAAAGATTTCGGTAGTTAATACACCCAGAATTCCTTTGTGTTAACCACTGAAACCTGTCACTGGCCAGAGAAAGATAAATTTTGCACAGATTGAGGTTTTACTAATCCAAATCACTTGAAAACTCTTTTAATGGATAGAGGTTGAATTATAAAGTCAGATTCAAGATCCATTTTTGATGTATAAGGATTAGAAGAGGTATTCAAGTTGGTTTTGGTACCTATTTTAGTGGCAACAAATTGGGGTTTGTTCACAGCTCAACAAATTCGAATTTCATCTTCCACAAAGAGTCATCAAACAACCTTGGAAGGCTTAGCTGCACTGCACAAGGTTTCTACATCATCTGAAGACCATAAAATGTGGAATTGACCTCATTTTGAGGATCATTCCTTATCTTTTGCAATTTAGTTTTAACTTTCTATCTTTAGTATATCTGATCCACTCTTTTAGGATCTAAAAACTGTATTGTAAAACTATAAAGATGAAGACAGAAGATGAACAAAGGGTTCGACTTTGGAGACTCTTTCAGACTTTGTACTCAAGATTCTCATTTTCATATTAAGTAATACAAGCTTCTTTTTCCATTACTTGTTCAGATTCCCATCTTCTTATCTAGTCTGTACTTGCACTTGAATGTTATATTCATGTTATTCACGTTTTTCTAATGCCTGATAGTTGTCATCCTATCTTTGTATTGATGAGTTAGAATTGCAAGCACTGTTTACTTATTGTAATCGACCATTCATATATGTTTATTGTATGATTCTGTTGGTATAGTAAGGATTCTCCACACATCCACTTATTTACAAACTCTCTGAACAGTAGTAGTTGAAATCCTTGTCAACCTAAGTGTGTTTATGCATGTCTTGAGTGAGTGAGGTTTGATTTAGTCATCTAACTTGATCCATTTGAGTGAATCATTGAGATATTAGTTAAGTTACCAGGCATCTCTGAGATACAACCTAAGAGAGTTTCCTGGAGTGATAACACCTCCTATCCTCCAACTAACCTTTTAATCATTCTTAATCATATTTCTTGTGGGTCCCCCTTTTCTCAAAGATAAGTGTTTCATTGATTTCTTGGGTGATCCATGGGAGAAGCATATGGAAGGTTCATACATAGGATTTTATCTTTTACCCAACAATAATCCCTCTAGGCCTTCAACCCCTTCTTCCCATAGAATGAGGGACAACCCCTTCTTGGGTCAATACACCCTAAAATCCTAAGACACCAACACTAATTTTGACAAATTCACACACAAAGAAACATCTATGGTTCAATGAAAGAAAATCTCCATCGATGCATGTCAACGAGGTTTCCAAGTCAGTTGGATATCACGGGAGTGTGAAAAGTATATTCGAATCATTTATAGACCAAGCAACTCAATGGTGGGAGACAAAACACCTCGATTGCATACATGGAACACTGCCACTCTTTAATTTGTCGAAAGATTCAGTGGGAAAATAATATCAACCAATATCCACATCCCAATGTTCAAACTAAGGTTCAAACTAGTTGCTCACATCCAACAATGTGAGAAGGAATGGAGGAAACTAGGTTGCATAGATGAAAGGGTACGACATCACATGTTTCCAAACACAATGGACGACATACCCCATAAATGGTATAAAAATGAAGAAGCATGTGGACACACATTTGAATGGAATGAAATAAAAAATAAATTCTTTAAAGACTCCAAATTCAGACTTGAGGAGACACAATTGTAGGATGCAATAAGAGAGATAAAAAATTTCTTAGAACAACGAAGTCCCTAGGGAACTCAAAAAAAAGGAAAAACTAAATTTGATATGGGCTCAACTTTGACTTGTAACTTAATATAGACACACAATTCAAATAATATCATAGCTTGTCGAATATACATGGAAAACATAAGTTTTCCAGGACAAATATTTCAATGGAAGAAAACCCATTTAGGAGTACAAAACCATGTAAAACCAGTCTACTACATAACCAAGGAAGAAAAGGAAGAGAAAGATGATACGTAAAAACTTGTATTTCCGTCAAGTTACAATCAAGTTGTGGAAGGAGAATGACAATTGGATGATTCAAAAGCACCACAGTGGATGTATGTTGAATTTAAAACCAAATAATTCGACATTTCAATAAACGATCGACAAAAAATGGCCAAAATATGTGACTATTGGTCCGACAAGGAAACCATGGAAATAGTCGACCTACTAAAAGAATACCAAGATTTCTTTGCACGCAACTACAAATATTTTAAAGGACTGGTACAAGAGATGGGTGAAATGAAAATTGAACTCATACCTAACACCAAACTTGTTAAAAAATGGCCATATAAGCTGACACACAAATACAAGCACATTGTCCAAAAAGAAACCAAAGCAATGCTTGTTGCTGGCATTATATATCCGATTGACAAGTCAGGATGGGAAATTTCCATGGTTGTGAAACCTAAGAAGCACAATCTAAATAAATTAAGAATCTGTGTTGACTTTCGAGGACTGTATAAACTCACAATGACCGATCCATTTCCAACACCATTTGCTGATGAGATTATCAATGAAGTAGTAGGAAATGAATTTTACTCATTCACAAACGGATTCTCTAGATACAATCAAGTATATATGGCAAATACAGATCAATAAAAAACTACATTTGTCTTTGAATTCAGATCATTCCCATACAAAGTCATGCCATTTGGCCTAAAAAACACCCCCAACATTCTTCTCTAGAATAGTGTTAAAGGCATTTCAGGAGTATATTTATTAAAAAATGGTTGTGTATTTATATGACTAGACTATTTACAACCTTCTAAAAGACCGCATTCAATGGTTACGAATGATGCTGCAAAGATGTAGACAAATCCAGTTGTCTTTAAACATTAAAAAGTGCATCTTCACCACACCCATAGGCATAGCACTAGTCCATATTGTTTGCATGGATGTGATAAAAGTCAACATGGAAAAAAATAAAATCATCCTTAACTTAAAGCCACCAGTCAACCAAAAACAAATTAAAATATTCCTTGGACACATAGGGTACTACAAAAACTAATCCGACACTTCTTTGACATCACGTTCCCAATCGATGATATTTTAAAGAAAGAAGTTGCATTCCAGTGGAGCCAGGAATGCGACAAATCCTTTGAACTATTAAAAAGAAAATTGGTAGAAGTGCCCATCCTAGGATTTCCATACTGGTCAAGGAAATTTCATGTTCACGTTGATGCCTCAAATGTTGTCGTTGGTGCGGTCTTATCCCAACCGTATGATGACATGGTCAACCACTTGAACGCATACACCATTCGAAAACTATAAAATAATTATTCGATACCGAACAAGAGGCTTTAGCAATGATTTTTTCCTTGCAAAAATTTCGACACTATATATTAGAAAATCCCTTTACATTCTTCACAGGTCATCAAGCACTCAAATATATAGTAAAAAACCAGTGCACCAAGGGAAAATCTATAGATGGCTACTACTCTTTCAAGAATTCGACTTTGAAGTAGTAGTTTGACTAGGAAATAAGAATGTCGGCCTGGATAATCTGTCCCAACTTGAAACAGGGGAATATCCTATAGGGATAGATGATGATTTACCAGATGCGAATTTATTCAGGGTTGAAGTAGTTCCCAAAGAATTAGAATAAATTGCAAATTTTCTAGAAGAGAAAGCACCTGAAGATATCCCAACCAATAAACAAAAAATACTAGCCATGAAAGTTGCACCATTCACTCTCGTGAATGGATATATTTACAATCTAGGACTTGAAAACATTCTGTGAATATGTGCATTAGAGCATGAATGTAAAGACATCATTAACGAAGCACATGCAGGCCCAACGGGAGGTCACTTTCAAGTCGAGATGACAACCAAGAAAATCCTTCAATCCGGTCTCTGGTGGCCAAATTTATAGAGAGACTGTGGAGAACAAGTAAAGAAATGTGACAAGTGTGAATGGTTAGGCCAACCACTATGGAAGAATGAAATTCCCTTGCACTCAGTAAACCCCAGTTTACCGTTTGAAATCTAGGCTATTGATTTTGTTGGTCCTTTTCGAAAAAGAGCAAAAAGGTCGGGAGAAAAATATATCATTACAGTCGTCGAATACTTAACAAAGTGGAAAAAAGTAGAACCAGTCGAGAACTATACAAAGGAAAAAACTGCAAAAATTATTTATGAAAATATAGTAACCATATTCATCTGTCCCTTAACAATAATCAATGATCAAGGAACCCACTTCATCAATAGTACAATCGAAGTATTGCTGAAGAAATTCATGATCGACCATAGAAAAACAACTTCATATCACCCACAAGCTAATGGGGCCATCAAATATTTTAACAAAACACTATAAGGGCCTAACAAAAATATGTGGTCTCGACAGAGACAATTAGGATGACAAAGTTCCAACAATACTATGGGCATATAGAACAACATAAAAAAGGTCGACTGGCCAAACAACCTTTAAATTAGTATATGGTAAAGAAGCAGTGATCCAACTACATTTCCGTGCAAACAGAAGTTGGATAACTTCTATTTTAGAATTTGATCACATGCTAAATATAAGATAATGCTTCTGCCAACTTAACCAATTAGAAGAAGAAAGGATGCTGGAACAACAACATCAGGAAATTCAAAAAAGTCAACAAAAATCCTAGCATGATCACCACATTAAGAAGAAAGACATCAATAATGGAGACATGGTACTGTTATATGTCATTCAGGTAAAAGGTAAACCAAACAAGCTAGAGACTGCATGGTTGGGTCTGTACCTGGTCAAAGACATCCGACCTTCAGGAGAAGTACAGTTGAAAATGCTACAAGGGAACCCTTTCAAGAAATTAGTCAATGGGACCCGTTTGAAAATACATCACACATAACTATCTAAAAGTACCATTGGGAAAAACGTTCT
>ML815925.1:27243-49569 GCA_009831015.1 Picea engelmannii | reverse complement strand
TAGAAGTGGACCCAACCCTAAAATAAGGAAAGTGGGGCCAAGTGACCTAGAAGATGTTTTTAAGGAAGCTACTTGGAGAGTATAAATAAGAGGCAAGGCTCTCTCATTTGAAACACACTTGAGAATATTGAATATCTATAGGTCTCTGAGGTATACAATTGATATCTAAGCCGAAATTCTGAGGAAAGTGAAGAAAAGAAGGCCGGAATGCAAGGAAGGATAAATTCTTTTGATGGTGCTTTCTAAGGTATGTTATTTTCTGGTCATCTCACCATTTTCGCTATAATTTTTTTTGTATAATGATTCAGATCCTAAAATTTCTATTCAAGTGAGAAAACATATCCAAGTATCTGTGGTTAAAAATTCATCTTGTGGGTCGTTGTATTTTGGGAGTTACACTCTGTGGAAAATAGGTTTTGTGGTCAGTCCTGAAACTAGTCAAAATCAGGTGTTTCAGGTAAAAACGTCATAACTTCTTCATAACAGATCCAAATTAAGTGAGACCAATTGTGTTGGTTAGGGTACAATCTATAGTATTATTTTTAATATTTTTAGATCATTTCATCAAATATTTTGCGTGGGGCACTCTCTACAAGGTCACTCTCTAGAATAAGCTAGAATTCAACAAGGTATGCCAGTTTTGCTATAACTCATTTTCTGAGAGGTTCCAAGTAGTGAAACTTGGAGGAATTGCATAAAACACACTGAATAACATTGTGTATCAGTTTCGTATATTTATACATTACAGGTTCAACATTATGATTACTTCAAGTTAGGGTTGTTGACTAATCCAAAACTAGGCATGTGAGACTAAAGAAAAGCTTGATGAAAATGCTAGTCTCTTGTTTTTAAAGTTAAGGTTTGCAGGAATGTGATCATGTACACCAGGTCTATTACAGAGCTACAAATCATATTTGGATGATAAAATTGATGAGGGATTTTGGTTGAGGTACATGTTGAGTACATGGTTGAGACAAGTAGTTGATGAGTTGGCGCACATACATGAGGTGTATAGTTGATGATGTTGGTACATATTGATGAGTCATAGTTGATGAGTAGTTGACACATGATTGGTACATACTTGGCACATTGTTGGATGCGCTTGTTTATGGTACAAGTTGATTACAGGTTGGTGCATGGTTGATGCACTTGTTTATGGTATAGGTTGATTACAGGTTGGTGCATGGTTGATGCACTTGGTTATGGTACATGTTGATTATAGGTTGGTGCATGGTTGATGCACTTTTTTGTTGTACAGGTTGAGGTACAGGTTGATTCATGGTTGATGCATTGTTCAGATTTATTGGTACAGGTTTACAGTGGTATATCTCACAGTGATAGTGTGACAGTGGTTCCATCATTCTACTTCTACTTCAGGGTGGTAGGACGGGGCAAGGACAGGTGGTTGTAGCCACCTTCCGGTTGTAACCGGAGAACATTAGGGGTTGTAGCCTCCTTATGGTTGTATCCAGATATTTGGGAAGTTGGAGCTTCCCTCAGGTTGTAGCTTGAGAAACTAGGGGGTTGGAGCCTCCTTCCAGTTGTAGCTAGAAAACAAAGGAAGTTGGTGCTTCCAATGAATGTAATTCTTCAAGACATATAAGAAAAAGAATTCCATGGTTTTCTCCCTATTTGGGTTTCCACGTAAAACTATGGTGTACTGTGTATGTGTGTGATTGTTTATTTATTACTGCTCATTATTGGATAATAATTCTACATTGATATAACATTTGAAGAAAAAGGATTATAATTACTTTATTACTGATTCACCCCCCCTCTCAATAATCCAACATTTTGTTGGATAGAAGGTGCTTGGAATGAGGTTGCAGTGGTGTTCTTATGTTCACGCTTTGAACAAACTATGAAGAAGATGAATTTTTTAGTATGAGATACTACCTTGCAACACTGTTTAGGTGGGACAATAGTTGAAATTACCTCTGGTATCCTGTAGAGATGAACCCCCAGAGTAACAATGACACTACGAGGTTGAGACTCATAAATAACATGGCACTTCCACATATATGGTTATCCCAAGAGAACATCATAGACATCTAGGGGGGGAAATTAGATAATACCTCATCCTTGAAGGGATGGATGCCGTATGACAATCGACACTGCTGGCTGACACGAAGATCTCGTCTCTTGTGAAGCCACACAATGTTGTATGGCTATAGGTGTGGTGTGTCAACAATTCCAACTATTTGACAACCTCTACTGAGATGAGGTTCTTTCGACTTCTGCTATCAACAATAAAATGCAGTGGGGTCCCCTTCACCCACATATATGAATGAAAAAGGCACTCACCCTCTTCAAAATCCGTTGGTTCTTCTGGTTGAATTTTTGTAGTCATGACAATAGCAGTGGGGTCTGTGTCGATGATCTGTCTTCTATCAATATTTTCATAATCAAATTTTGAATCAGGGTTCTGCTCCTTGTCTTTTATCTCTGCCACCAATGATTGTTTTGAGCAATATTCATCGGTATTGTGCGAGGGGATTTTGTGGAAATCACACCATTTTCTAGTGTCCTTCTTCATCTTTCTGTGACCTTTCTTTTCCTATGGATTGGAATGGTTTTTGAGAGACTGTTTGTTAGGGTCATATTTATCATACTTTGGTTGTTTCAGATTTGCAGACACGAACTCTTGTTTTTTTTTGGTGCTTAAATTTCTTCTCGATTTTAACAACATATCAATAAGTAGCACTGAGTGATGAGATGTCCAAAAAATCCATTTCAGTTTGGATGTATCTGTGTAGAGCTCCATGGTATTTAGAACCAAATTTCATTCAAAGTGTTTGATACCCAATTTGGTGTGCAAGGTATGTAAGGTATTGTTGAACTCTGAAACTGCTTGGCCCCTCTCTTGCCACAGTTTGGTCCATCTCATGTACTGCTCCTCATAGTTGCCAACAGGGTAATATTGTTCCTTTACTGCATCCACAAAAAAATCCCAAGTGGGCTCGACCCCATATATTCCAGACTCCTATGTGGAACTTTTCTCCCAGTAAGTTTCCCACCAATGTTTGACATGGGGGAGATCCTTAATGAGTGTGAAGGTTATATTTTCCCTGTTGGAGAAATTATGAACAGAGAAATAACCTTCTAGCAAATTTAACCATTTTCCTAGGGAATTTGTATCTAATTGTCCTTCAAATATGGGAATATCAAAATTAAATTGTATCTTGAAAGGCGAGGTGCCTCCAAAGTGGCCGCTTGATGAAGACGCACATGTTGTTATCGGCAGGTCTTGAAGGATGTGGGAAAAATTCTCCATCATTTCATCCCTATGTCACATGAGAGATTACTCAAACAACAGATTAATAGAATCGTCTGCTTTGTCATTTTTCTTTTCTTCTGCCATGGAGGGTTTCTTGGGCGTGTGAGAGCGATTGTCCTCAAGAAAGACAAGCTCGAGACTAAACTTTCTATACTTAGACCTCGTTGGGGACATGCACTGAAAAACGATGAAGAGCAACCTGCTCTAATACCACTGATCCAGAATATATTTGCAGAACAAAATGAATAAATATTATTATCAAAAGATGCTTAACACAGAATAACATATATACAGTAAAACTAGTTTCTATTCAATAAGTAAATAAGCTGGAACTGTAAAATGCAGCAGAAACAAGCTTGCTAGAATGGTGGCAGCTTATCTCTGAGAAGAGATGCGATGACTGCACTCATTCGCAAGAAGATGATTGTTTTTTTTTTTTGCAATAATGCTCCAAAGGCCTTTTTATCATAAATAAAATCCAAAACCGTAACCCTAGAAGATGAAAAGCCAACAGTTTTGTGTACCCTGTTTTGGGTAGTTTGGTGTATCAACTTCCCTGGGGCATAATTTTGGCATACAATCTCTGTTTGGGGCGCACGATGGGTCGTTGGAAAGGTATCGTCAAGGAGATTCATTTTGGGGGATCAATAAGAGCCTTTGGCTATAATTGAGAAGCTCGATCCCAAAAAATCCTCATTTAGGCCCTCAAAATGGCCCTAGAAATTAAAAACTGCTAAAAATAGTAAATTACCAAAATTGCTAGATAATTGTTTTGAGCCAGTTGAAAAAGGTGGGTCTCCACTGATATACACTTGGATCACATATTCCCACCTTTATTTTTTTTATCTATGCATAGTGAGAACCAAATTCTATTAATAAATGAAATAGGAAAAAAATGTGAAATGCAAAGAAATACAAACTACCTAGAATGGTGGTAGATTATCTCTAAAGACAGAGGTGTCGACTATGCTCATTTTCTAGCTAATCATTACAAGAGATCAAAATGATATTTGAACATAAATTACTAAACTATAAGAGGAAAAAACCATAAATATCCAAAACCCTAACCCTAGGAGATGAAGTGGCCACAAGGAATGTGGGTCACAAGGAGTTTAGTTGATACATCAACTTCTCGGGGTTGCAACTTCTGCATACAAACTCTATTTGGGGTGCACAATATCCCATTGGAAAGATATTGATGAGAAGACAAAATTGGGTTAAGGACTATGCATTCCATGACAAACCTAATATGTTACAAGGAGAAAAAACATTGTTTAGGGCCTAACAAACCCGCCAAAAGTTCAGGACTTGAAAATTTTCCAATATGGGGAACCATTATAAGTTAATGGAAGAAGTGGGTGGCCACTGATATCCACTTGAATCAATTGTCCCCCCTATTATCATTCTATAATTTTCTTTGGATGTGAAAGTTAAACACAGAGGTAACTTTTTCAAACCACTTTGGGATGGAAACTGACCTTTCCAACCAGAGAGGGCTCTCTCTCTAAAATTATAGCACAACATCTAGATCTGTAGGTAAAGACAAATTTTTTATGATGTAGTGGTAGGATTGAGTGAAACACCCATTGGGCATGGAGTCATAATAAAGATAGGTCAAATCAAAGATTTCATAATTGGTTGATATGAACAAATGTACTTCATAGGCTAGGTAGCTAGCAATCTGTCAGTCATCATAAGCATTATAGTATGGTGGTGAGAAGAAAATAACACATCAATTATAACAGAGCACCAAGCAGTGGATGAGTTCTGTCACAATATCAAAAGACTAATGTAGGAAAATTGAATCTGAGATAAAGAGCATCAACAATGAATTATCTATATATAATCATTCACACTAGAATAGAAGAATAAACATAATGATGAACAAGATTGAAAATATTCACAAAGAAAACATACTACAAATCACTAACACAAGAATATCCGAGACAAAATGTCCAAAAAATATGCTCAAAATCTGTCCTCCTAGGTAGACTAGATCATGAACCTCATCTCCTCGGCCTTCTTCTCGATCCTTATCAATGGAGTTCCTTCACGCCCTTTCTCCCCCTCTAGAGGAATTAGGTGGGGGGACCCCCTCTCCCCTTTCCTCTTCATAATATTGGTTGAAGGCCTCAGTCGCTCCATTCAGGCTGCAGTAGCAAACAGAACGATAAAAGGGATTCCCCTACATGGCATCAACCCCCCGATCTCATACAACCAATTCGTGGACGATACTTTGATGATGGGTTTCCCCACGGTCCAAGAGGCCCACACTTTTCTCTCTATCATCCACACCTTCTGTGAGGCCTCAAGGATGGACATAAACAAGGACAAATCCCATATCTTCTTTTTCAACACTCCAGTGTCGATTTAGCTCCATATTCATATATTTTGGGTTTCACTCGAAGCTCCCTTTCGTCCAAGTACCTCGACATCCCCCTCCTAGATAAATCCCTCAGAAACAGCTCTTGGGAAAGCCTCCTCACTTCCTTTTTGAAAAGACTCTCCTCCTGGACCTATCAAGCTCTCAACCTCCTCAATCACCTCATCCTCCTTAGATCAGTCCTGCAAGCTCTATCTGTCTATGATTTCTCAACTCTCGTGTCCCCAAACTTCATTCTTAATTCCATCAAAGCCCTGCAAAGAAACTTTCTCTAGTAGGGACTCAAAGCAGGGAAGAAATTTTCTCTGATTAGTTGGGAAAAGCTCTGTCATCCTAAGCCTCAAGGGGGTCTAGGAATTAGAGATCCCTCTACTTTGAATAACGTACTCAGAGACAAGATCTCATGGAGATGGTTGAAGAGACCTCAGGACCTCTAGGCTAGGCTTTGGAAAAGGAAGTATATTCCCAACACAACAGAAAGAAGCCTCATTCGTTGGAATGAAGATACCCCAGGATCCATAATTTGGACAACTGCTAGGCAAAATCGCCACCTCGTAGTCAATCACACTTTCTGGGAAATCTGGAATAGTTAGACATCCCTTTTCTAGAATGTTTCTTGGTAGCAGCTCCCGGTTTTAGTGAAAGAGGATTGGGTCGTTACCTTTTGTCCCCCAAAAATTCAAGCAGGTCTGACAAGAGTGGCAGATTACTAGAGGGTCAACCCCATGAATGTTGTATGGATATGTTGGAAGTCCAATAAAGAGGACCTACATGTCGAAGCATGGGTGGACCTTCAACCTTGGTACAACATGATCAACGAACGAAAAATTCTTATCTTGCAAGGTGAGGACATCCTATGATGGGGAAGCTCTCCAAGGGGAAATTTTAACATCAAAGAGGCTTATGCCATAAAGGCCAATCTCAATCCCCCTCCCCCAAGGGAAGTCTAGCGTAAAATTTGGTCTCTGAAACACTAGCCAAAAATTAGCATATTCCTTTGGTTGGTGGCACACGGAAGTGTCAGTGTTTCATGGAAACCTACACAGGAGATCTAGCTAAAGCAATTGCAAACAAAGATTATCAATAAATGAAGAGAGATTCAATATGGAAGAATGAGAAAATATATTCACACTACTCCAATGAGCTAATGGTTTATACATAGATCATGATCAATATGATACAATAAATGAGTGGAATACACTCATATATAAGGTAGAGCATTCCATAATTAAAAAAAACAATCAAGCAATTATCTTTCCTTAGGAATGCATGCATGCATAATATTGATTATAAAAATAGAAATAGTCAATTAACTCCCACTGAACTAGTGTGTCGAAAATACAAATTTCTCCAACACCCCCCCTGAACATCACTATGGAGTAAAAAATGAGTCCCGACTATTAGGCCATTTTAGGTACTCATGTACAATGCAACTAATGAACACTGAATAAAAGTGAGGAAAGAAGGAAAACCACGTGGGAACAAAACCCCCCCTCAAAATATAATGTATCAAAAGAAGAAATAGCAGCTGTTAGACAACTGTGTTCTTCACTGCAAGACGAGCCCGCAAAGTCTGAAACTTCTGCTCATTGAAAGTCTTCATGAAGATGTAGAAATATTTATGGATCTGATGAAGTCCTTTGGCAACTTGTTGAACCTTGTACTTCTTGATCCTATGGACCCATATGCACCTGAAAATATTCATTTCTGGTGGACGTGGAACCAGATTCCAAGTTTGGTTCTGTAGGAGTGAGTCATACTCCTTCTGCATGGTTTCTTTCCATAATGGATTTCCCACAATCCTATTGTAGTTATGTGGATCAGCAGATTGAACCATATAGAAATGCATGAGCATCACATGTTTTGAAGCTGAAAGTACATGAGAAGGATCTTCATGATGAGATCGAGTCATCCTCGAATCCAATGGATTCCATGCAAGGTTGCATGCTACCTGAAGTGTGGTATGTGCCTTCTTGGGCATCTGCTAAAGCTTCGGTGTTGTCTTCTTATCTGGCTGTACTACCTGCTTATTTCCATGTATAGAATCTGAGTGCATGGAATCATCTCTGATGTCTGAAACTGATGGAAGAACAAGAGTATATGCATGTTGCACTAGAGGTGCATGCAAAGTAGTCTCCTTATGTGTAAGTAGAATAGAGGAGTCATCGTCAGAAAACTTAGTGAATTTATACAACCTTGAATTGTGATCCACCTCACCAATTGCAATAATGGAATTGTCATGCATGTCAATTACTGAAACTGAATCTGATGTAAATTCAACCTTTTTTCCTTTCTGAGTGATCTGATAAACTGACAGCAGATTCATAGAAATCTTTGGAACATGTAAAACATTCTCAAAACTACCATTGTGGAGTTCCACTCTCCCTTCTCCTGCTACTGCTACTGGAGTATCATCCCCCATGAGAATAGGGGGTCTTGAGCATGGACTCAAGGAAGAGAAAACTTCATCTTTCGCTGCCATATGATGGGTTGCACCAAAATCTATAATCCATGAATCAGATGAGGAATTAATTGCAACAAGAGCATGATGATTACCTTTCTTAAGAGAAAGATCTTCTTTCTTCTACTTCTTGACTCCCTCTGGAATGAAGTTTCCAAGGTTGTTTTGCTGAAGTGCCTATGCCATAAGATTGATCTGTTACTTCATGCATGTGGATTCTTCATGATTCAGTTTATTTCAGTAAGTGCAATGGTTTCCCTTCTTCTTCTTATTGGAATCTGAAGAGTCTCTGGAACCTGAAGAATCATTAAAGGGTTTGGAATATCCCTCCTTCCTGTTCTGTTTGGATGACCCTTTTCCATCATGCATGGTGAGTGCATGTGCTTTGGGATCTTTCATGAGGCCCACCTGTATGAGTTTTGTCTACTCTTGTGTAAGAGAGTCAATGAATTGAGCCAACGTAGGCATTTTCCAATTTGTTCCAAAAAGACACCTGCTAGAATGGAAATTGGAAACATATACAGTGTATTATGGTCCTAGCTTGGCCAATATTGTTAGAATAAGTTGTTTCTCTTATGTAGACTTGTCAATACCACATTCACCCAAGCTCAATAACAAATATTTAAATTTAGTAAAAAAATCTTGTATATTAGCGAAACTTTTAGGGTCTAAGGTATTCAACTCTACCTCAAGCATATGACCTCGCATCTCATCCTGCTTTACAAAGAGTCCTTCCAAGGTGGTCCATATCTCATTTGGAGTCTTTCATGTGGCAAAATGAAACCACAAATCAATGGAGATTAAATCAAGAAGTAGTCTTGTGGCCTCATCCTTACGGTTCGCCCATATCATCTTTTCAATTGCTGATGTAGGTTTTGTTTCTATCGCCATAGTCAAATTATACAATCCTTTCCTTCTGAGTTGGAATTCTTCCTTGGGCTTCCAATCAAAATAATTGTATGGTGTGAGGATTACCACCAAGTTTGGCTGTATAATAGTTGTCATATCTGTCTCTCCCATTTCTGAGAAAACGGTGAGGAATCTCGCCAAACGGTTGAAAACCCACTTCCAAAATGGGTCGATTTACTTTCCTCTCAAGTTGTTTCCTCCAAAAAGTAATATTTTGGGAGCAATGAATGTGGAAAGGTACGACCACAAATTCGTATCATCTTCAAGAGGCTATCTTGCAGCTCACTTTTTGAGAAAACCGTGAAGAATCTCATGAAACGGTTGAAACCCCACTTCCAAAATGGGTTGATTTACTTTCAATGCGCGTCATTTCCTCCAAAACGTAATATTTTGGGAGGAATAATTGCTGAAAGTTACGACCATGGATTTAGCTCGCCAAAACCCCGATTTTCCTTATTCTTTGGCTTGTCTGGCTTGCACCAAGCAGCATAGCTCTGATACCATGTCAGTGTTTCATGGAAACATGCACAGGAGATCTAGCTAAAGCAAGTACAAAGAAAGATTATCAATAAAGGAAGAGAGATTCAATATGGAAGAATGAGAAAATATATTCACACTACTCCAATGAGCTAATGATTGATACATAGATCATGATCAATATGATACAATGAATGAGTGGGATACACTCATATATAGGGCAGAGAATTCCATAATTAAGAAAAGCAATCAAGCAATTAGCTTTCCTTAGGAATGCATGCATGAATAATAGTGATGGTAAAAATAGAAAGTCTAAATAGAACTAGTCAGTTAACTTCCACTGAACTAGTGTGTCGAAAATAGAAATTTCTCCAACAGGAAGCATTCTCACCTGGGACAATCTAACCAAAAGGGGCTTTACAGGACCTTATATTTTCCATCTCTTCTTGGAAGAGGTTGAAACCATGAATCACCTTCTTAACAGCTTCCCCTACAATGCTAAAATTTGGGACCATTGTGCAACCATTATGTGCACCTCGGATCGCAAAAGGGATAGTATCAACAACACCATCGAAACATGGAGAGACAAGGCTTTTCAGTCACCAGTTCTAAATCACATCTGGCAGCTACTCCCTGGTTTCATCCTTTAGCAACTTTGGAAGGAAAAAAATCAACGAATATTCATGAACACCCAGAGTAACTGGCATTACAGTTGGACCTAGATTTGTCACAATATAACAGAAACAATCAGCTTGCAACAATGGTTTGAGGCAGACTTAGCATGCCCTACCTAGGAACAAAGCATTATGAATAATTGGAAACTCAACAAGAACCAAAGCATGCTCCCTCCTCCTCCTCCTCCTCCTCGAGGAGACAGTCCCTCCCACTAGTGACCCCCTCCTCTGGACTTTATCAAGATAAATTTTGATGGAGCTTCCAAAGGGAACCCAGGAGCGACAGGTTTTGGTACGGTTTTTGCAATCATTAGGGGAGCATCCTCCCCCTCACCTCGGGCAACTTAGGCCACACTACCAATAATGCAGTAGAACTTTGGGGGCTAACAAGAGGGCTTCAATTAGCCATAGAACACAACTATCACAAACTCATACTGGAAGGAGACTCTCAAGTCATTCTCAATCTCTTCTAGAAAATCCTGAATGAAGTAGACTTGGAGAAAGTTTTTCCCTGTTGGCGCCTCTCTCACGGTTTAAGGACAATTGTAACTCTTCTGCGACCTGGCCAGGCTCTCATACCTTCCCATGTGAGAAGAAAATCCAATCAATTGCGGATGACCTAGATAATATCGGGGAAGAAAGGAAAGAACCAGATCTTCTCTGCCAGGCCCCCACCCATCAGATGTACCCTATCTTTCAAATATTGCCAGACAAAATCTCTAATCATCGAAAACTCCCTGGATGGGGTGATAGTGGACAACACGTGTCCAGTGGAGCAGCCAGGAGAGAGCCATAGTGGCACCAACCACGTGATGAACGCGTGCCTCTCCCTCCCACCACCTTAATGACTTTAAGACTACCTTGCATGAAGCAGGGCACCATTACTCTCAGTGTGCCCTGTCATCCCTTCAATGGACCAGCGCCATGGTTCGACCTTTACTCTGCGTGTTTGGATGTTTAATGAATCGCACTATCTTCTCAAGTTATTTGAACTGCACTAGTTTCTATGGATGCCTCATTCTCTCTCGATTTATTTCTCTAGAGCTTGGCCTCTTGCCCAACTTCTCTTTGGTCTGTTGTTGCTCACTCCTGGTCATTTTCACCCTCCTGGTGTTTCAGAGATGCCCAAGTAGCAAGGAAAGTCTAAACGAGGTTTGGCATGGTAGCCTAGCTGACCCTGTTTGGCCCTCTGTCCTCTACCTGCACCCTCCCACAGTTCCTCCTCCTTGATAGCCACCTCGTCCTCCTCCCTGGCAGAGTTGAATGATACTCCAACCAACCTCCCACCCCTTTCTTCATTGTTTTCCTACAAGATGGAATGTCTTGATGTCTCAGGGACCTCGTTGGGATTCATCCTAGTACCTTCGAGAAACTCAGGCTCTGCTTCGTACGCAGGTCCATTGGCTCCCCCTAATTCATTGGCCCGCTCAGCCTCTCAGTCGCTTCAGGAAAGCCAGAACTCATGACAAAAACCTTTCTCACAAGTTGACTCTAGTGTAGACCCATATTATGAATTGAAAATAGGCATCACATTGTTTCAAGGCCTAGTCTTTGACTTGTGATGAGACGTGGATGACCTCCAGTTCCACCTGGAGATTTTGGACAGCAAGGCATCACAATTCCTGCACCTGCTCTCAGCAATGCAGGGTGCCCATCACCCCCCAACAGAAGAATCTCAAGCCAAAGGAGTTGTGACACCAATATTTGCACCAGCTCCCCCACTAGGGACTTCGAAGCATGATGCACCAAGCTATGAGGAGAACGTGCCACCAGCCCAGCTAGAGGACGCCATGCAACTAGACGGGACACCAATCGAGGAGGAGTTGGCTTCGCTCGGGGACTCGACACCTAATTCATTCTTCCCAGATGTGTGGCAGCATTACATCCCCACTATGTGATATGTCTAAGTGTCTTTTTTATTATGTTATGTGTGTAAATGTGGTTTTGCATCATGATAGCCACCTATATCAGATATTGTCAATGGTTATTACTGTTATGATGGTCACTGTTAGGGACCAGAATTTTGGGTTTTGTTAATGTCAGTAGATACCTTTTTATGATTAGCAGCTTAAGACTTAAACTCTGGTATTGTTCAGTTGGCTGAGATGGTTTCCCCTTGGGGAAGATCAGTGTTTACAGCCTGGAACAATGGATGTTTTTTTGTAACCCTGATTTTGACAGACTTTTATACAATCTTACTTATAAAAAATAAAATAAAAACATTCAAAAATATATACAACAACCAAAGAGTCTTTTTTCTCAAGTATCCAACCCCTTTCTCCTTCTTTCCTTAACAATATATAGAATTACATTTCATTCTAACTCAATCAGGTCGAAATAGTTAGGGTTTCACATTCACGAAGGAGTTACAAACTAACTTCTATTTTTTAGGGTTTAGTTTTTAACTAATTAAATTAGGCGAAAATCGGTAAAAATAGGCTGTAAAGATCCCTTAAAATCTCCCAAACCATGACACCTATGCAAAACTTGAGAGAGGTTTTTTTAGATGAACCCGTTCTTGAGAAATATCTCTTTCAATTTGTTGAGATAAATTGCCATCTTCTCATAATTTGCGCTTGAAGTTGACTACAAAAATAGTTAGCTACAAGAAAATATTTAAAAATAGACTTTAAAGATCCCTTTGAATATCCAAAACCATGACACATGTGCAAAAAATGAGAGAGGTTGTTGGCACAGGGGCAAACCTTGGGTTCAACGCTACAACAATGCACCAACAAAGCCCTAACTACCGGCCCTTTCGGCAACACCTGTGAAGCAGATGAAGTCTCACCCGAGGTAGAGGCAGGGATGGTTGCAAGACTTGAGTGTCTGCAACCTTAGTTGGGACACAGATATGTGATTGTACTACTCAATAAAGCACTTAGCACCATCAGTTCCTCAATATGCAATCAATACCCACTTCTCTAATAAAATAGAGCTTCCCAAGATTCAAACTAATATAATGTATTTAATCACTTAGCATAGGTAAATAGATCAGATCGATTAGATCAAGCACTAAGCATGGCTATATAGGTCAGATCTAACATTCTCACATATGATAAGCACAAAGCATAAGTATATCTATCTAAATACATTAAAGAACTTAGCAAATAACATGTGAACACATCAAGACAAAGCACAAAGCAGCATAACACATTATTTATGTAGTTCACGGGCTACGTCCACCAACTCTTCTTCTTTATTGTCTTCAGTCAATCGGTTACAAGCACAGAGCCTCAAAAACCTTTACTCCACATAAGACAGAAGATCTGCACAAATCTCTAGATCCTTCTTCCTTGTGTTACAACACTAAGACTTCCACAATCTACTACAAGTACCTACACTTAGCTCTGCAAATATCTTAGAGTCATGCACAAAGCACTTACAGACTCTACTTGCACTTAGCATACATTCACATCACATAGATGCACCACTAATTCTTCTATCTAGCCTAAGAATCTATCTATCTATCTATATATATATATACAAAATAGGCCTAAACATGGGTAAACCCATGGGCCGATGTCCCATTCCCGTTACGTATTCCCACATCCCAAAAAGGACCCAAAAAAGGGTCGAGATCTCGTGATCTCTACTTCGTCTTCCGCTCCTCCTTCGACAAGATGTCGAAGTCCCAAAATAGGTCAACATGACCAAGAATCTCCCAAAACTTGGTCAAGGGCCAACAAGCCCCCAACACTCACCTGTGACTCGTCCCAAGTCACTCTCGTCTGATCAGTTCTACTTCGAACGCCTCGAGTTTGGCTCGAGCTTCTTTGACCTACTGCTTTGCTATGGCTTCTTGCTCAGTGAACTCCTAGATCACCACGTCATTTACTGTCCCTTCTAGGTGTTGTTCTTCTATGGTGACAACCTATTCTATCTCTGTTCCTCGGATTTCAACCTCTGTAAATAACTGATAGGCCTTATCTTGCACAGGTTGGAGCCATTGAGTTACTTCCATAACTTTTCTTTGGATCGTATGGATCTTCTTTTGGGTGGTGCATTGCTCTTGAGATCTCTTCATTCTGTCTACAACTGACAGGGCCTTCAGCTGCGCTTGTAGTGTGTCTATGTGTTGCTTCGCTTCCTGGAGCTGCAAATCCAATGCCTATAACTCTGGGTTCTCGGCGAGCTTCTCATATGTTTGGGCACTGCGATTACTCAGTTTCTTGTACTCCTCGGAAAGAGCCTTCAGTCTCTCAACTGTGCTCCTAGCGGTTGCTTCCCTTTGGTATCTTACATCTTGCAGGGTCTTGGGCACTACGCATAGCTCCAAATCTGTTATGTGTTGTTGTAGTTGTTGAATTACTTCTTCAAATTGTGCCACCTACTGTGGAACTCTCTCTTTGGCATTTACTTCTATAACTATCATGGAGCGAAGTGCTCTGTTGACCCTTTCCTTTACTTCAAGTTGCTCCGCGAGCAATTGTTCCTTGCTTTGCTACAGTTGTGCTCTTTCTTCATCCCACTTCTCTTGAACAATAAGATTTTCTCGTTCTGTAGTACTGCATTGCTCTAAAAGATCTCCCTGTACTTGTGCTAAATCCTAGCTGGCTTGTGTTGTTTCCTCCTGTGTTCATCGAAGGTGAGCTTCAACTGTATCAACAATTCGGTGGAGTTGAGTTGGCTCATCTCCTAGTTCTAGTGTTTCCAATGGCAGAGGCGCGGTGGAAACTGTGCGACTAGACTGTAGTGCCTATTTCACCCCTTGAAGTTCAACCTTAATTCAATTGTATATCTCCTCCTGTTGAGCCTCTTTCTTCACTGCTATCTCTAGCAAAGCATCGTTCAGGGCTGCTACGATGAAATCGAAGTCATCTGAGGTGAGGGTAGTTTGCATTTTGGTCATAGAGGCTTTCGATTTCTTCCAGGGAAGAAGGCTTTGAGGGGGAAACCTTCCTTTTCTTTGAGGTATCCTCCTCATCTCTACGCGGTGTAACCTCTCCTTTCTTTTGTTCAACTTCTGCGCCATCTATCTCTCTCCCATCTCCTCCTTACGCAAGTGAGATGGAAGCAATCTTCACTGAGGTACTACTTATGTCTTGGGCTTCTTAATTTTTCTTTGGCTTGTTGGGTCCAAGTGTATCATGCGCTACTTCTGGACTGTCAATGTCAGATATCTCCACAGGGTCTGCTGGGATGAGGATGTCCATCGACCAGTCTTTGGTAATCTCTTCTAAGTCCTCCTCTATCAACTTGTAGTAAGATTGAAGTTGCTTCTTGTGCTCGTCAGTGCTCACTGTAATATAAATGAAATGGCGGTCCGTTCTGAATTTCATTAAAGGTCGAAACCTATGGAGAGTATTCGACGTGATACGAGGCTCAGACTAGATGGTTGTCTTCAACTGGTTGTAATATGTATGGAACACAACATTTGAATGCCATTGATTATTCATGTCATTGGAATACCACAGTGTACTGAAATTCATGGCCAGAGGTTCAAAGGGATCGATGTCCGGGAAGTTCGCACCTTATGACATCTCCCATGTGATGAAAGTGATCAGGATTAGAATCCAGCTGAAGTGGAACTCATATCCTTGATCTTATGCTTTCCTGCAGTCTAGTTCCAACTAGTTCACCAAGTACTTCACCCAATTCATTTGTAGGCCCTCCGCACACTTTCCTGCGAGGTCGACTACAAAACCAGTCACTTGAGTGCCTCGGTTCTTGCGAACTAACTTTCTTGTGATCAACTGATAGGCAAGGTGCACTGCACTGCTTTGGATAGAAGCTACCTTGTATCCTTGTGTTCCCTTCTAAACATCTCCATAAGTGTCCTTGATCCTTTGTGCGAGAGCACAATCCATGGCTTTTCTAGGGTATAAATCATGTGGGTCTGGTCCTTACATACTCAGCACTATGATCTGATTGATCAATGTCATATCCACTGAGATACGATGGTTTAACCACAAGTATCTGCCATGGTAACAAGACAGTAGTAGCTTGACGCATGTGTTCACTTCTTGGTGCCTTCCGAAGGGAGGAATCTTCATGACATTGAGTAGTGTGGACTGCGTGAGGTTCATAGTCCATGAATGGGGAACTATCTTTGAATTCTTTCCCTTTGTTCTGGTCAGGTACCTGTGTTGGGAGAGCATGTTGTAGACCTTCTTATCGACGAGGTTGAAGTCGCCAAACTTCAACGCTGAAATATTTTCTTGGTCTACGCAAATTGCGTGTATCCCTTTCGGGAGGCACATAGTGACCAAAGCATACTCAAATTCTATGGGCACACCGTCTCTATTGATTGCGTCGTTCAGAGGTGGTAGATAGGTGGGTAAAATGCTCGGAATCAACTTAGCATTCGCGAGATCATCTCTGTGCTTGGTTCTCTTCTCATCGACTGGACGAGATGGTCCAGCTCGAGCAGTTGACAAAGAGGCTAGAATTCCCCTCGTGGATGATGCTTGTACACCTATGGATAATCCTCTCTCCGACATGACTCTTTCAGTCATCAGGTTGATCAAAACTTCTTCACCAACTTTCTCTGCAGTGCTCAATTCTTCTGACATACGCACTCGGGGTGAACAATCGCGAGTTTGAGTAACAACTTAGAAACAGTACTGAGATAGAGAGAAAGAGTGTGATGATCACTGTATAAACTTGGCTTAGTCTGCGAACTCGAATTCTCAATTGGAAAAAGTGTTCTCGGTGCATGGCGCGGCGGGATAAATAGGTAACTTGACAACGGTTCGCTTGCAATGGATATGAGCCTCTATTAACTCTTGTTTGGTCCATTATGGCATGGTCCAACGGTCTGATGAAGAACCATAATTTCCTTTCTGCCCATTTGGAGCGTCTATCAAATGGTTATAATGTCCTCAATGGCTATATTGCTTCGTCATGGAAAAGTGCCATGTGTCGGTGTTCTGATATCCCGATAAAGCTACTATTCTGTAAATTTTCTGTCAGCGAAGTTCCCTCTGGAACCTTCTGCAACTTTTCAATCTTAGCTCTCTTCTTAACTTTCTATCCTTTTTTCCAGTGAACTTCCTCTCGGTAGTTCTTGAGCTTCGTCTCGGTAGTTCTTTTTCCATTCTTATTCTTATCTTCTTTGGTCATAGTTACTTCGCGATGTTGAGATTCTTCCCTAGGGTTCCTGGATAATACTCCTTCTTTGTCTGGGGTAAGTACTTTGGTCTTCTGTGGGTCTGCTAATGTTCTTACAGCTTCGACATCTAGGTTGCTAGTGTTACATAGCTTCGATATGCTCTCTTGTTCTTCAATCAAGTGTGTGATCCTTCTGGTCATGAACTCTTTTAAGTCTTATTTCTTCTGCTTCAAAACTTCTTCTTATTCTTTTATTCTGGCTTGATCTCTATCAATCCAAAGTTTTCCTAGTAACATGGTAAACGAGGCGTTGTCTTCAATAAATTTAATAATCTTAAAGTCTTCTTCTGTCGAAGTTCCATTAGCATTCATAGGTATGCAAGCGAGCTTCCCACATGGGTTTATCATATTTCCTCTGAATAACCCTATTCCTCCTAATGAAGGGATCATAGTAGGATTCCCTATGGCTTCCCAAGTTCTTTCCATCATGATATTCACCCATGTTTCTTCATCCAGAATACAACCAATGTCAAAGTCTCCTATTCTTACTTCAATGCATTCTTTTTCTTTGAATATCTCTAATAAGCTGACATGTCGATGGTCATTCAGGGTTTCTTTCATCTGTAAAAATACTTTCTCTGATTCTTTATGGGGTTCTGCCATTCCTGGATCTGCCTTAGGGTTTTCTTTATTCAGATTCATTTCTTTTAGCTTAACAATCATTCTAGGTCAATCCAACACTTCATGGTCCATAGATTTACAACAAAGACAACCAGGTCTTTCCCCAGGGAATTCCTTAGCAAGATGTTTCAGTCTTCTACAACTATAACTGAGCGTTAATCCTCTCTTTATTTTAAATGATCCCCAGCTTGTCTGGTACTGTGCACTAGGATCATGGTAGCTAACCTGAAAAAAAATATTTCTAGGATCCTGCATCCATTTGTTAGTCCAAACATTCTTTCTATGCATAGGTATAACATATATTTCACTATTCTTATCAGATCTACTCATACCAAGCCTTCTTTCATCTATTAGTGCCCTAGTTTTCAAGATAGGACAAAACCTATAAAAAATATCTAGATCCATACTTTAGAAACAAAAATTTCCACTTATCTCACTTCTAGAGAGCACAAAGCTTCCAGATCTAAAACTTTTAACTATTCTTACCTTTTATCAGAGCACAGATATTGCAGATCTTACCTCTTTTAATAAAAAATTCTCACTTTTGCCTTTCTTAGAGCACAAAGCTTTCAAATCTTGCTTCTTTCCTTCAGATCCGACCTCCTTTCTTCAGATCGAGCTTCTTTCTTTAGCACAGAGATTTATAAATCGAGTAGGATATTGTGCACTAGGGCAAAGATCTACGCACAGAGCTTTCACAATCTTAGGTCGAATATTTGCACAAAGCTTCTTCTTTCTTAGTTCCCAGCAATCACAGTTTCAGGTCCCGGCAACAAAACCATTTGTTGTCATAGGGGCAAACCCAGGGTTCAACGTTACAACAATGCCAACAAATCCCTAACTACTGGCCCTTTCGACAACACCTGTGAAGCAGATGAAGTCTCACCTGAGGTAGAGGCAGGGGTGGTTGCAAGACTCAGGTGTCTGCAACCTTAGCTAGGACACATATCTATGATTGTACTACTTAATAAAGAACTTAGCACCATCAGTTCCTCAATATGCAATCAATAACCACTTCGCTAATAAAACAGAGCTTCACAACATTCACACTAATCTAATGTATTTAAGCACTTAGCATAGGTAAATAGATCAAATCGATCAGATCAAGCACTAAGCATGGCTATATAGGTCAGATCTAACATTCTCACATATGATAAGCAAAAATCATAAGTAGATCTATCTAAATACATCAAATCACTTAGCAAATAACATGTGAACACAGCAAGACAAAGCACAAAGTAGCATAACACAGTATTTATGTGGTTCACCCCCACCCTGGGGCTACATCCACCAACTCTTTTTATTTATTATCTTCAGTCAATCGGTTACAAGAACAGAGCCTCAAAAACCTTTACTCTGCATAGGATAGAAGATCTGCACAGCTCGCTACATCCTTCTTCCTTGCGTTACAGCACTAAGCCTTCCACAATCTGCTACAAGGACCTGCACTTAGCTCTGCAAATCACTTACAATCATGCTCAAAGCACTCACAGACTCTACTTGCACTTAGCATACATTCACATCACACAAATGCACCACTACTTCTTCTATCTAGCCTAAGCATCTATTTATATATACAAAATAGGCCTAAACATGGGTAAACCCATGGGTTGATGTCCCATTCCCGTTACATATTCCCACATCCCAAAAAGGGGCTGGGATCCCATGATCTCCGCTTCGTCTTCTGCTCCTTCGACAGGCTGTCGAAGTCCGAAAATAGGTCAACATGACCAAGAATCTCCCAAAACTTGGTCAAGGGCCAACATAGGTTTTTGTATATGAACCTGTGCTTGAGAAAAAAATATTTCATTTTTTTGAGTTCAATTACCATATGCTCATAATATGTGCTTGAAGTTGACTTCAAAAACAATCAATTACAAGAAATTTCGCAGTAACCAAGAGATTTCATAACGACTAGTAATTCTTCCTTTTATCCCAAATGGAGAATTGGGTTGGGCTGATTTTTGTTAAGAAAATTAATGACACTATGATTCCTCTCCACAAAAAATTTGGGAAAAATCCAATTTTTCTTCTTAAAGTTATTATGAAAATAAGATTTCACAACTAGGAAATTTGTTGCGAAATCTTTGTTTCAACAATTTCCTCTGTGAACTCTCTCTTTGTGTCAATATGCGATAGTGTCTTTTCCATTGTTGCATCTAGAAGGCCATAGGTAATGAAGAGGATAGAAAAATAATCACAAAAATGACCAGTAGTGCTCCACATGCCTCATCACCTCATTGATATTACATTGATAGAAATGCCATCGAGCCTTGACATGTGATCTTTAAGAGACCAAGATATGACTACAAGAATCAATTAGCAACAAAAAAAATTGTTTTAACTTTGTAAATTTATACTCACTAACATAGTGTTATAGCCCTAAATTTCCCTATTCATGCATACATGGCCTTGGCCCTCTTACTTGCATATTTTGCAAAAGCACTGCTAAGTAGCTCTTCTTAAAAAACTAGTTTTTAGAAGATGTACGTGACCTACACCATTACTGCCCATGTACATACACTTTCTGCACCGCTACAACTCGCATACATACGCATGATGCACCATTACAACCCGCGTATACTTGCAAAAGTTGCAAAAATAAAAAGTTGCAAGGAACTCATTGAATTTACGGGCTATTGGAAGTTTCCCAACTAATCCACTTTCTATATCCTGTCACCCAACCAAATAACTATCCTTTTGTCATATAAAAGGAGGTGTCGGGGTCTCATTTCACATATAAGCATAAGAATAATGAAACTCTGCCCGATTTCACTTCCCCTCCTTGCCCAAGATATTGTTTCCTTTTGTGAGAAATTGCCTCAACATTCCCTCATCAGCCCCTTCTTCCCCCATTTAACCCATTCCTTCCTATAGAATGGATCATAAGGTTGAGATAAGAAGTTCATACAAGGTTCACTTGGAGCATGGTGAAGAGGATCCTGGACCAGGTTCGTAGAATGGTGGCCGACTTAGATTGTAAAGGTATAATATTTGTATTATGAATACAAGAATCACATTTTCCTGTCCCAAATGATGGTGTCTTGAGTACTTTTATTGATTTATGCTTGACATTATAACATATAACCCTAACTTATATATGGAATATCATGCTTGTAGTTCTTTGTTTGTCAATCTTTGGATGCAAGTCATCCCTGGGAGGAGACGTGTAGTCAATGGAACTTCCAAGCGCAAGGAGATCATCACCAGACATGGGATTAGAGGTATATTTACCCGGTCTCTTCTCTCTTTTCTTTCTGTACATTAGTTTTGGTATGTTTTGGGTAGTATAGAGAATTTATTAGCTTTTAGACGGTTATTCTCTCTGCCTACACTTTGAACCCTAGTGTAGTTAAAGGGGGGGTTTTCCCGGTAACAGAACTAGCGACCATACCGGGGAAAGCCTCTATGGGTTTTTAGGGGATTTTGGGTTGTTTGATTGGTTTGGTTTCCTTTGAAGTTTATTTCACATTTTCTGAGTCTGTCAAGGGATTCTGGTCACCTTCATGTGCAATACCAAATGTCCATGCCCTGTACAACTGCCTGATATTTTAGTTTTTTGGAAATATATAGAGGTGTACACGCCCTACCTTGAGTCATCCCATGTACATACGTGCTCTTCTCATTAAAAAACCCATGTACATACGTAGGCTGTTGATGTAACAACCCACGTCTTTGTTTCAGGAAATTTTTTGAAAAAGAGGGAGTTTACCTCTTTCCTGATTGAAGTTCACACTTATCATGGTTTTCTTGGATCAGTCCAAAGTCTTTGTTTACAACCATAGTCTGGGTATAGATTTTAGTTTACTTGTTTCCTTAGTCTTCTTGTGCTTCCTCACATTTTTAGCTTATTTTTAGCTTGAATTTTAAAAAAAATGAGTTTCATTTTGAAAAAAAATTCCCCCTTGTTAGTCCCTAAATTTGCACTTGACTGTGAGAGGGAAAGCTAGGGCATCATTAGGTTATTGCAATGGTATTTTTTAAGGGTTTTATGAATATATTTTAAAAAGTGGTTGAAATCTAGTTCAAGGATTCAAATAAACATATAACTCAATGTAAAATCCAGAAAATATCCCATTGATTTAATAAATGATAGTCACATAAATAGATCAGGCAATAAGGTAAATAAAGAAAAGAATATATGAGAGTATTCAATATGTCAACTCCATAGAGATTTCTTATTTCAAAATATCATTGAGAAACAAGAACATGTACTTGAATACAACCTTGATAATAAACAAAAATAGCAAAATTTTCACTGTGTTCCTTAAAATCAAGAAATCAAATGCATTGCAATAGAATAAATGACTTCAAGTAAGAAAATAAGTAGAATAGGATATGAAAGAAAATCTGACCATCAACATGCCTTTTCCATTTAGTATCAATATGGAATATAAACTGACTTACAATG
>ML815925.1:12878-26417 GCA_009831015.1 Picea engelmannii | reverse complement strand
TCTCATTACATTGCTTGAACCCCTTTATATAGTGCTATCATCTCCTAAGAACATTCTAGAGGAGGAATCTTCTAGAAGTAGAACCTTCTAAGAAGCCCTCTTACATTAATTATATCTAATTACCCATTTATTATATCTAACTACCATAGTGGGAATTATTTAATAATATAGTGGACCTAGTCCACCTTACATTGAATGACCTCCACTATTATCACTATGGGCCCTCTAGGCCCCCCCACTACCTCTCTAGCTACCTTACAATATATTAGGAAATATTTTTACAAAAACTGAAAAATCCCACAAAAAGTGGAACCCTATCTTACTGAGTTGTTCCATCCGAGATATCAAAAGTTTAATCTGATCCAAACATTAGGAATCAAACTTTTTCTCTTTACTTATTAAGCAATAACATCGAACAATAAAAAATTGAAGAAAAATTATTCATGAACCATCACGGTATGATGACTGCACTGGCCTTGGTGTCTCTCTGTTTAAGCTTGGTTGTTAACACAACATTATGCCAATATAGCCTGAAATTGGATTCTCTTACCTCTTTAAGAAATGTCTTTTGTCATTTTCTTTTCCTTTTAAACTCGTGTATATTTTTTTTTTGTTTGGCATTCCATTGCTCAACAAAAGATTTCTCTTTCTTTAATTGCTTTATCATACTCTGCAACTCCTTTACTCTGTCTTTTTCCTTCCTTGCTTTAACTTTAAATTCTGGATATTCCTCTATAGGGGCAGGTAAATTCAGATCTATAGCAACTTGAGGTTTTCTTAATTTAATCATATATTTTGAAGATAATCCAGAACTAAGATCTTCATCCTCAGTGCTATCAGAATCTCTGGTTTCTAGAAGTTCTTGCATCTGGTCTGGTTCTGCAAAAATATCATCTTTGTCATTATAAACTCCATCTGTACCTTTAAACACATATTTAGATATTGAAGTTGATTTTGTGGTTGCTCTGGTCACAGGTCTTTTGGAGTACTTAGAAATATCCTTTCTCTTTTCTTGTTTCTTCCTCAAGTCTTCAAATTCTTTCTCAGTTATGTGTAAATAAGAGACCTCTACCTGTTTTTCGATCCCCTTTTTCGAATCCTCTGAATTATCTTCTATGATTATGAGGTTATCCTTCTTGATGGAAATATGAAACATGGCTTTTGAATTCGATTTGAATTTATTGGTAGCTCTGGTGGAATTTCTCCTAGGGAATTTAGGTACAATTTTTTTCTTTTTTTCTCTGTTTTTTACCCTTTGCATTGTTCTTACTTGCAAATTATTGTTTTTGTTTGACTCGAGTCTGAAATGGGATAGTAGTGTAATCATCACATTCATCAATTTCCCTCTTTATATCTTGATCAAGATAGATATCAATGTATTCATTTGTTTTAGGATTCTTACTTCAACTAGTAGTAGCTCTCCCATGGTCCTCACCTACAAAAAAATCTCCAATGGATTGTCGAGTTTGCAATTTTCTCTTGCTGGCCCGAGTTACCCTAGCTACAGGTGTCTCTTCTTTTATTAAAACTTCGGTGGCTGGAGGAGTCTACTTTTGTTTGGATGATTTCTTCCCCTTGACAATTTTGGATTTAGTTGACTGTAAATCCGATTTTAAAGACTGGATTAACCACTCCCAAGATATTTGGACTTCATTTAAGGAGGAGACTACTAATTTTTTAATCAAACCTTTATGAAAGAGACTACCTTTTGTTGTAGCTGGATGGGATTAGACCCTCTTAGACATCTTGGATAAACTTTTTAACAGAAAATAGGGTAAGTTAAGAGGATAATCACCATTTATATAAATCAACAGTCTGATATGACAAAGATAAACCAAGGAAAACCTGCCTTCACATGTAATGTACCTGTGTATAATTAGCAAGGCAGTGTGACATTCTTTCCTTACCCAGATGTTTGGTATACCCTTGCTCCAGTTAGGGTTTTGATTCTTTGGAATTAGAAACTAGTTTACAAATTCCATGACCACATTCTCCTTCTTCCACCATCTTTCTCCATACACTGGCAATCTGCAAGCTTTAGCAATAGAATGTTCTGTCACATGCATCAAAAATTTTCCAACCACAGATTCAAAACCGTCAAAATTCTGTGCAAAAACCATTGAAATATATTCATCATGCCCCTGGAACATTGAGAAGAAATCGAACCATTCAACATCCTTAAATTTTTGCGCCATCCGAGGGAATGCTTCAAGCAACTCCGTGCCTTCTGGTTCTAGTCTGATTATATGGCCACTCTTTTTGGGTGCCATATCACTGATATGAATTTGTAGACAATTCTGAGAATATTGATGGTTGAATCCTTGATTCTCGAGAGTTGTTTAAAACCAGAAGTTATTTCTTAATCTACAATCCTTGCATAAAATAACAAACATACTAAAATAGGAAGGTGATGACTTCATCCATGCTGATCGAATGTGTTGATTTGATGCAGGTATGGAGAGTACAACTCAATCCTTCATATAATTCAGTTGTCATAAAAATAGCAACTCGAAATAGATCATAAAGAAGTAGGCAGATCTTCTAATCATGATTTGAAAAGTTAGGACACGATATGGGCAGGGTGGCGCATGAAAAACCATGATTATTCTCGATGTTGTGGGAATAGCGTTATTCTTGCAAGGATTTTTCTGACTTGGAAAAATTTGAAACTTCAAATAATGAAATGATGAGTGATGTGAAAAACGATTATCATATCTTATCCTAATATTTAAAAACCTTAAAAACTATTTAAAAATGCAATAAAAATTGAAAAATAATCTTCCAAGCTAAGAGGTAAAAACAAAGTTTTTGATAGAAAATCGTGAAAAAGGAGAGGACAGGGACTAGGGATACTCACTCAATAAAAAACAAGGTTAGAGACTAACGTTTTCTCCTTATGGGGATAAAGTTTCATAATGAATCTTTAAGAACTATTGGACATTTCCTTCATATCCTTTCGATTCTCTTTATTTCCCTGTTCTGTCATCCTTTATTTTAAACCCATACTGTAAAGAAAAAATCCATTGGGTATATGGAGTCTTTATTTGAGATCAAAAAGTAAAACCTATTGTACAAACTAAACTTTTTGACTGATCTTAAATGAAATAATGCTTCAGGAATCTCCCATTTACTGCCCCCCCCAAAATCTCACTATCATCCAAATTATGTAAGAGAAAGGTGTTGTTGTTCATGACCTTGGCTACTTTGAAATGACCATACCATAAGTTGTCTAACTTACCATGTTTATATGTATCCTCTCTTCTATCATCCCATATTAATACAATATCTCCTTCTTTGAAAATATCCTTTTTTGTCTTCTTGTCAAACTTTGCTTTGACTTTGCTATGATGAATAACAACTTTTTGATCCATCTTTTCTCTAGCTTGTTGAACCTCTATCATATGGAAAATCCTCCTTTGAATGTCATTGGGTTATTCTAACTCCTCTTACAAAAATTTAAGAACAGGTAAACCCAATTGCATTGGAAAAACAACCTCTGTCCCATACACCATTTGGAAAGGGGAAGTTCCAATAGATTTCTTATTATTGATCTGATCAGCCCATAAGGAAAATTTTAATTTGGAATCCCATGACCTTTTGTTTTCTGTTAGTAGTTTTTTGATAATCTTTATGAGGCTTTTATTGGATGATTTTGCTAACCCATTTCCTTGGTAATAGTAAGGAGTGGAGTGGACCAATTTTATGCTATATTTATCAAAAAAATCAATCGTTGGGTTTGATTTGAAAGCTTGAGCATTGTCAGTGACTAGCTTCTTAGGACAACCAAATCTAGAAAAAATATGCCCTTCAAGAAATTCCATGATTATATTTTCTGTTGCATTCTGGGTTGGGATTGCTTCAATCCACTTGGTAAAGTAATCTGTGATTGTAAGTATCCATTTATTTTTTCTAGAATGTGAAGGATTGATTTCCCCAATAAAGTCTAGGCCCCACTGTTGAAAATGTCCATGAACAATAATGGGTTTTAAAGGCAGAGACATAAGCTTTTGTTTTCCTGCAAACTTTTAACATGGTTCACATGCCCTCACCTAAGAAAATATGTCTGAAAACAATACATGCCAATAGTAGCCTGCTCTTAGAATTTTGAAAGCAATATCTTTCCAATGGTGATGTCCCCCACAAACACCCTAGTGTAAGTCACATAAAATCTGTTTTGATTCCTCTTCATCAACACACCTTAACAGAATTCCATTAGGATATTTCCAAAACAAGCCTTGATCAATAATGCAATATTTCACTGATTTCAATTTAAGTGATCTAAACTTGGATTTATCTAAATCAGGAGGAGACTGAAGATTTAGTAGAAAAAAGACAATATCTTTGTACCACGGTGAGGAAAAATATTTGTTGTTTACCTGTGTGCCAGTTTCCTTAATCTAAAATGATGAATCCTGTGATTTGCTAGAGAAATGATACAATCCAATTGCTTTGCATTTTGACTCTGTCATTAATTTGGCAAGGCCATATCCTTTTATTAATTGAGTAGGCTTTAGAGTCAGATTGTATTCCAGAATTTTAGTTATCCACTTTCCCCTCTTTCCTTCACAGTCAGGTTGGACAAAAATTTCTTTAACTGCACTACTTGGGACATATGCAGTTATCTCATATTGTAAAACATATACCCTAAAATATTTTAAAGCCTTTACTAGAGCATATGCATGTTTCTCCATAATATCATATTTTCGTTCAGAATCTCTAAGAGTCTTGCTAAAGAAAGAGATAGGTTGCTCATAATGTTGATCATTTCTTTGTAAGATAACAACAACTATAGTGTCTTCAGAAGCAAATGAAAAAAATCAAAAACTCCTTAGAATAATTAGGGATGATGAGGACAGGTGCCTGGATGAGATCTTGCTTAATCTTTTCAAATGATTCTTTGGCTTCTGGTATCCAATTTATTTTTTCATCCTTCTTTAACATATCAGTAATGTACTTGATGATTTCTGCAAAATTTGGTATAAATCTTCTTAAAAAATTGAGAGTCTTGTTGAAGAAAGAGATAGGTTGTGCATACCCTTGATCATTTCTTTGTAAGATAACACCAACTATAGTGTCTTCAGAAGAAAATGAAAAAATTGAAAACTCCTTAGAATAATTAGGAATGATGAGGACAGGTGCCTGGATGAGAGCTTGATTAATCTTTTCAAATGATTCTTTGGCTTCTGGTATCCATTTTATTTATGCATCCTTCTTTAACATATTAGTAATGTACTTGATGATTTCTGCAAAGTTTGGTATAAATATTCTTAAAAAAATGACTTTTCCTATGAAGGATTGGATAGACTTCTTGTTTCTTGGAATGTGTATCTGTTGAATGGCCTTTACTCTTTCAGGATCTATCTTGATTCCTTCTGGTGAAACACTATGTCTTAAAACTTTTCCTTCTTCCATAGAAAAATGAAATTTTTTAGGATTTAATAATATACCATACCTCCCGCATTTTTCAAAAGTCTGCTTCAAATGATGCAAATGTTCTTCATTAGAGGTTGAAAATACAATAATATCATCAAGATAAATAACCATAAATATGTCTTTCTCACCAACAAATTCAATATCCATAGCTCTCTGAAATGTTGCTCCTGCATTCATTAATCCAAAAGGAATATTTTCATACATGAAAGTGATCCAGGGAGTGGTAAAATTTGTTTTCTTTTTATCTTCCTCCATTACTAATATATGATTATACCCTGAATATCCATCAAGCATAGAGATCCTCTTTTCCCCTACTACTCTCTGTAATATATGATCCATTTTAGGTAATGGATAATTTTCCTTTAAAGAACATTTGTTTAGGTTTCTTAATTCTACACAAAGCCTTATATATCCATTCTTTTTCCTGAGAGGTACTAAATTAGCTACCCACTCTGAGTATCTCAGTGGTACTATAATTTTAGCATCCAACAACCTTTTCGGTTCCTTTTCTATTATAGGTAGCAACAATGGATTGAATTGTCTAGATTTCTGCTTAAAATATTTGGATCCATAATTTAAAGGAATCTTGTGTTTCATAATCTCTGTATCAAAAACCTGTAGGTTTTCATAAGACCAGGAAAATACATTTGAATATTGTTTCATCAAATTGACATACTTGTCTCTCTGTTTTGTTGACCGTTTTTTGGATAATTTCACCATCCTGGGATTTGAATCTGAACTGATATCACATTCTATCACATTAGTCTCTTATGTTTGAATAACATCTTTTCTTGAAACATCATTGTGGTCAAACAATCTCTCAAGTGGAACCAAGCCCTTATGCAGATAATTTGTTTTCAATTCAATAATTTTGTGACCAACAACACTGTCTTGAAGGACATTTGTAGCATGAACTTCCACATCATCATTTTCATTATCCTGATCTATTGAAATATTAGAGAACTCATCGATGGTTTCTAAGAACCTTTGAATTTTCTGGTCATATTTAAAAACTTGCCAATTTTTTATGTTATCTGGTATTGAGGGTCTGTGTCTTACCTCGATCTCAAATTTTAACTTGGGAAAAATTGGAGTTTTGAAATTACAGGCTGCAAGTGCTAAAGAATCTGCATGTTGATTCAAATTCATGTGTACAAAAGTGATATTGAAGGCCAAAAACAAATTATCAACATAATCCCACACCTCATTTCTATACTGCTTTAACCTTTGTTGTTTGGTATGATAAATGTTTTTTATCTAATGAATTATAAGCTCTGAATCTCCAAAAACAAATATTTTATCTATGCCCATATTTTTAGCAACTTTCAATCCTAACAACAGAGCTTCATATTCACTAATGTTGTTGGTTGTATCAAATTCTAGTTTGTATGGTAGAGGAATAAATTCTTTGGTAGGAGAAATAAAAAAATCCCAGCCCCAGAGCCTTCTTTTGAACAATCCCCATCAAAGAACATTTTCCAGACCAAATTTTCTGCATTGTCTTCAACTGTAGGTATTATTTTTCTGACTGTTGTTTCAACTATCTGGTCACCAATGTGAAAAATAGAAGAGCCAATTTCATCTTCTACAACATATATGGGATGATTACTAGGATTTTCATGATCACTTAACAAGTAATCCAACCTTACTTCCATGTACAGTCTTCGATGTTCTCCACCAAACACAGGTATGGTAGCATAACTGAGATCCATTTGTAGTGTGCCTCCTACTTTTTTAGCCTATGACCTTGACAGAAGCATCCCAAATTTAGGAGGTATGTTAGCCACAATAACATCCAACACCACACTTTTCATAGGTAACTAAGATAAAGTAACAACCATGTCTTTAATGACTCCCAGACATTTAACTTTCTTGGAGTCAAAATAATATAGTTGAGATAAGGCTTAGTGATGTCTAAACCTAATTCATCCTTTACCACTTTTGGCATGACATTGTGTGAAGCTCCTGAATCCATTAAACAATTATGCAATATTTTGTCATGAATATTCAGAGATATGCATAAAGGAGGGGAAGCATCAGTCATGTCTTCAATACAAGGTCCAATGGTTATAGAAAGGTTTTCATCTTCAAGATTTATAGTATCTAAAAAAGTGACATGAGCAGGAGGTTGCAATGCTTTGAGAACATATTTTCTAAAAGGATATTTTTTCATCAATTCTATCAAAGGTATAGGGATTTTAATCTTATTAATTTCATTCTCTAAACTGAAATAAGAAACATGCTTTTTAGTTTCCTTTAACTATGTAGTACTAACCTTGACAGGATGCTTTGGTTGCTGATCAATTTTAACCCCTAAGCTTTCTTTACTGACTCCTGATTTAACTGTAGCATTATCCTTCTTGGTTGAAACATGTATATCCACTTTGGATGTGTTTGATTTGGACCTAAGATAATATTTTTTTCTTTTAGGTTATTTCTGGATAATTTCATCAACAACCCCCTCTTCAAACTGATTTAGTATAAGAGCATCTTCATAATCTTGTTGTGTCAAATGAGTAGGAGATAATTATGTAACATTTAAATGAACTGTGGGATCATCTTCAGTGTCATCCACTTCTTCAACTTCTTCCACTGCATTATTTTGAAAAGGAGGCAAAACTTTCTAATATTCTTGATTTCTTCTTTCTCTTGGTAATATTTGAGGTACATTGTTAGGCCTCCTAAACTGGTTAGGATTTTTGTGTCCACCTTCTTATGTAGGTCTTCTAGAATGTTTTGTTTCCATCTTCAGCCTGGCCATTTCAGATGTCAAGGTTTTCAACATTTTGGCCATTTCAGATGTCAAGGTTTTCAACATTTTGGCCATTTCATCCATCTTAGAATCAGATGATGTGTGAGAAGAAGAAGGGAGTTCTTCTTTTTGTTTTTTCATGTCTCTATCACCCCTGGACTTCAACTTCTCTACTAGTAGTATGTTTGATTCTACCTCAATGGTTGCTTCCTGCATCAAACTCAGAGTAACAGACCTACTTTCTCTCAAAAATAGAGAAAAATCAACATCAAAGGCATTAGCAAAAGTAATTTTAGCTGATATTTTTGTGGGTTTGATTTCATCTGGAATTTTACTATACATTTTATTAAACCTTTTAGTAAAATCAGATATAGATTCTCCTTGTTTTCTTTTCAAAGCACCGAATTCAGTGATGTAATAAAATTAGTCTTTCTTATCCCCCCAGTGTATTAAAAAAGTATCATCCAATGCATCAATATCAACAATTGAATTTGGAGGAAAGCTTCTAAACCATTTCCTTGCATCACCATATAAACTTTGCACAAAAAGTCTCATCCAAACATCTACATGCTCAACATTAAAATTATCTGCAAAACTATAGAAAGAGTTTGAGTGTTCTTCAACAGTGACTTCCTCCTCTCCATTGAATCTTGGTAAATACTTCATATAATCATTAGGTGGGAAAGAATATAGGACTTGTGGCAGGTTTAGTGGTGCATATATGGATGCAACAATTGCATCCATTCTATTTACAACCATATTTACAATAGTTGGTGTTTGGACTGTAGGAGTGAGAAGAATTGGTGATGTAGGAATAGAAACAGTTCCTTGAGTGGAGCAACTTAATTGAACTGAGATAAGTCTTCGATATTTAGACAACAAAGGTTTCTTTTCTGGACCAAAGTAATTTTATGGTTCTAGAAAAAGAGGATTTTCAAATGAATAATAATGTGGTTTATTCTCTTCAGAAGAAAAGGACCGAGGTGATGATGAGAGTGTATATGGTTCACTTTTAATATATTTGGTAATATATCTCAAAGGTTCAACTATAGATAAATTATTTGTTTGTTCTTCTTCAATGAGCTCAACAAACAATTTCCATTGATTTAAATTCAGTTATGAGATAGTTGAAGGAAAGGAAACAATAGCAGGCTCAACAATAGAATTTGTTTCACTCTCAGGAATCACTTCTTCAATTGGTATGAGTTAGACAGTTTTAGAAGATTTTCCTTAAGTACTTGTAGAAGACAATTTTCCTTTTGAGAGAGAGGACTATCTAGGAGTGATTTTAGGTTTTCTCAAGAGCTTTCAGGGTCTGGCACTGCTGCAATAGGCTTGGGATCTAGGTTTTTTCTAGTTACTTTTTTATTTGTAGAGGATGAGGTAGTTGGAGGAATTTTAGGTCCTTTACCTTCTCTTTTAGGAGCCAGAATTACCACAAAGGAGTCACCATGTGAAAAATACACAGTCTGATGTAAATGTTCAAAATCTTGTTCACCATCAAGATTTGGATCTGATCTTGTCATTCTCCTAGGGAAAATATCTTTGTTCCTTCGTCCTCGAAAATGGCACCAAAATATGTTGGTCCCTAAAGTTGCACTTGAATGTGAGAGGGTAAGCTAGGGCATCATTAGGTTATTGCAATGGTATTTTTTAAGGGTTTTATGAATATATTTTTAGAAAGTGGTTGAAATCTGGTTCAAGGATTCAAATAAACATATAACTCAATGTAAAATCCAAAAAACATCCCACTGATTTAATAAATGGTAGTCACATAAATAGATCAAACAATAAGGTAAATAAAGAAAAGAATGTATGAGAGTATTCAATCTGTCAACTCCATACAGATTTCTTATATCAAAATATCATTGAGAAACAAGAACATGTACTTGAAGACAACCTTGATAATAAACAAAAACAACAAAATTTTCACAGTGTTCCTTAAAATCAAGAAATCGAATGCATTGCAATATAATAAATGACTTCAAGTAAGAAAAGAAGTAGAATAAGATATGAAAGAAAATCTGATCATCAACGTGCCTTTTCCATTTAGTATCAATATGGAATATAAATTGTCTTACAATGGATTTTACTAAAAGGTCCCTGAATGCCCAACTTATCGACCCACATACAATCTTTCTTGTATCTATTTAAAGTACACATCGTATTCCTGTAGATCCTATTTTCTAGTTTACAATTTTCCAATAGGATCTGATCAATGCCTATTTCCTAGGAAAATTATCTCTCTCGAGCACTTACAATGCCTATATAGTAGAGGGCTCAACAACCAATCCAAATATAGATTAGGAAATAGCTTTACAAAAACTAGCAAATCCCACAAAAATTGGAACCCTATCTTGCTAAGTTGTTCCATCCGAGATATCAAAAGTTTCATCTGATCCAAACATCAGGAATCAAACTGTTTATTTTTACTTCCTGAGCAATAACATCGAACAATAAAAAATTGAAGAAAAATTCTTCATGAACCATCATGGTATGATGAATGCATTGGCCTTGGTATCTCTCTGTTTAAGCTTGGTTGTTAACACAACATTATGCCGATATAGCCTGAAATTGGATTCTCTTACCTCTTTAAGCAATGCCTTTTGTTCTTTTCTTTTCCTTTTAAACTCCTATATCTTTTCTTGTTGTTTGGCATTCCATTACTCAACCAAAGCTTTCTCTTTCTTTAATTGCTTTATCATACTCTGCAACTCCTTTACTCTGTCTTTTTCCTTCCTTGCTTTAACTTTAAATTCTGGATATTCCTCTATAGGGGCAGGTAAATTTAGATCTATAGTAGCTTGAGGTTTTCTTAATTTAATCATATATTTTGAAGATAATCCAGAACTAAGATCTTCATCCTCAGTGCTATCATAATCATTGGTTTCTTGAAGGTCTTGCATCTGGTCTGGTTCCTCAAAAAGATCATCTCTATCATTATAAACTGCATCTGTACCTTTAAACACAGATTCAAATATTGAAGCTGATTTTGTGGTTTCTCTGGTCACAAGTCTTCTAGAGTACTAAGCAATCTTCTTTTCCTTTTCTTGTTTCTTCCTCGAGTCTTCAGATCCTTTCTCAGTTCTATGTAAAGAAGATACCTCTGCTTGTTTTTCGATCCTCTTCTTGGAATCCTATGAATTATCTTCTATGATTATGAGGTTATCCTTCTTGATGGAAGAATGAAACATGGATTTTAAATTCAATCTAAATTTATTGGAAGCTATGGTGGAATTCCTCCTGGGGAATTTAGCTACAGATTTTTTCTTTTTTGCTCTGTTTTTTACCCTTTGCATTCTTCTTACTTGCAAATTGTTGTTTCTATTTGACTGGAGTCTGAATTGGGTTGGGAGTGTAATCCTCATATTCATCAATTTCTATATTTATATCTGGATCATGATAGATATCAGCGTCTTCATTTGTTTTAGGCTTCTTACTTCGACCAGTGTTATCTCTCTCATGGTATTCACCTACAAGAAACTCTCCAATGGAATTATGAGTTTGCAATTTTCTCTTGCTGGCCCGAGTTACCTTAGTTGTAGGTGTCTCTTCTTTTATTAAAAAATCAGTGGTTGGAGGAGAATACTTCTGTTTGGCTGATTTATTCCCCTTAACAGTTTTGGACTTAGTTGACTGTAAATCCAGTTTTAAAGACTGGATTAACCACTCCCAAGATCTCTAGACTTCATTTAAGGAGGAGACTACTGATGTTCTAATCAAACCCTGATGAAAGAGAATACTTTTTGTCGTAGCAGGATGGGATTGGACCCTCTTAGATATCTTGGATAAAATTTTTAACAGAAAATAGGGTAAGTTAAGAGGATAATCACCATTTATATGAATCAACAATATGATATGATAAAGATAAACCAAGGAAAATCTGCTTTCACATGTAATGTACCCGTGTATAATTAGCAAGGTAGTGTGTTGTTCTTTCCTTACCCAGATGTGTGGTATACCCTTGCTCCAGTTAGGGTTTTGCTTCTATGGAATTAGAAAGTGGTTTACAAATTCCATGACCACATTCTCCTTCTTCCACCATATTTCTCCATACACTGGAAATTTGCAAGCTTTAGCAATATAATGTTTTGTCACATGCATCAGAAGTTTTCCAACCACAGATTCAAAACCGTCAAAATTCTATGAAAAAATCATCGAAATATGTTCATCATTCCCCTAAAACGTTAAGAAGAAATCAAACCATCCAACATCCTTAAATGTTTTCCCCATCTGAGGGAATTCTTCAAGCAACTATGTGCCTTCTAGTTCTAGTTTGATTATCTAGCCACTCATTTTGGGTGTCATACCGCTAATATGACTTTGTAGATAATTCTGAGAAGATTGATGGTTGATCCCCAGAGCTGTTTAAAACCAAAATTTATTTCTTGATCTACAATCCCTACATAAAATAACAAACATACTAAAATAAGAAGATGATGATTTTATCCATGGTGATCGGATGTATTGATTTGATGCAGGTATGGTGAGTACAGCTCAATCGTTCGTATAATTTTGTTATCATAAAAATAGCAACCCAAAATAGTTCATAAAGAAGTAGGTAGATCTTCTAATCATGATTTGAAAAGTTAGGACACGATATGGGCAAGGTGGCGCATGCAAAACCATGATTATTCCTGATGCTACGGGAATAGCACTAATCTTGCAGCGCTTTTTCTGACTTGGAAAAATTTGAAAATTCAAATAATGAAATGACAAGTGATGTGACAAAATATTATCATATCGAATCCTAATCTTTAAAAACCTTAAAAATCATTTAAAAATGCAATAAAAAATGAAAAATAATATTCCAAGCCAAGAGGTAAAAACAAAGTTTTTGATAGAAATTCATGAAAAGGGAGAGGACAGGGACTAGGGATACTCACTCAATAAAAAACAAGGTTAGAGACTAACACCCCTCATGGCCCAGGGGGAGCACGAATCGTGTATTCATCAATTTCTTTTAGCATCTTTTGTTAGTTCTGCTTTGATTGGAAGAAAAAAAAAAACTTAGTTTGTTAGGTCTCTTTCTTTCTTTGCATTTGCTTTGCATTGTTATTTGAAAAAGAAAAAGAAATTAGCATAGTGTTGTTTTTTATTCTCATCTTGAAAGAATTTCAAAAGAAAAACAAGAAAGATAATCCTTCTTTTCCAGTGTTATTATAAGTTTCATTTTTTGCAAGAGTCTTAACAACATTAGTTTCACTACCACACCTTGTAAGTAAATCAAGCCTTTAAAAAGAATGCTTAATCTAAAATAAACTAGACTTTTTATGTATGCAGGGTCAACCAACTAGTTTAGGGTTAGGGCCTTGAATTAGGTTGGAGAGGAAACTCTTCAAGGACATTAAATC
>ML815925.1:0-12778 GCA_009831015.1 Picea engelmannii | reverse complement strand
TCATACAAATATGATTTGTAACTTTGTAATAGACCTAGTGTATAAGATCACATACCTGCAAACCTTCCTTAACTTTAACAACAAGAGACTAGCATTTTCATCAAACTTTACTTTAGTTTCACATGACTAATTTTGGATTAGTCAACAACCCTAAATTGAAATAATCATAAATATGTACCTGTAATGAATAAAGATCTAAAAATGGTACACAATGCTCTTCAGTGTCTTTTATGCAATTCCTCCATACTTCACTACTTGTAACCTCTCAGAAAAGGAGTTATAGAAAAAATGGCATACCTTGTTGAATTCTAGATTATTCTAGAGAGCGAACTTGTAGAGTGTTCCCCGCACAAAATATTTGTTGTATGGATGAAAATTGTACACAAAACACTACAGGATGTAATCTAACCAATACATTTAGTCTTACTGAATTTGGATCTGTTGTGAAGAAGTTATGACGTTTTTACCCGAAACACCTGTTTTAGACTAGTTTCAGGACTAGCCACAAACCCTATTTTCCACGACGTGTAACTCCAAAAATACAACGAACCACGAGATGAAATTTGTATCACGACTACTTTGATATGTTTCCTCAATGATCTCCCAATTTCACCATTTGAAGCATTTTAGAAAAAACATTTATTGTGAAAATGGTGAGATGACCTGTAAATAACATACCTTATAAAACATCATCAAAAGAATTTATCCTCCCTTGAATTTTGGCCTTCTTTACTTCACCTTCCCTCTGAAATTCGGCTTAGATATCCTTTGGTTACCTCAGTCACCTGCAGATATTCAATATGATCAAGTGTTATTAAAATGAGAGAGTCTCGCCTCTTAATTATACTTTCATGTAGCTTCCTCAAAGGGTTACCTTTTAACCATCTTAACCCACTTTCCTTATTTTAGGGTTAACCCACTTCTAACCACTTGTCAACTTAGTAATTTCTCCATTAACTTTATTATTTAAATAATTTATTTTTTATTCACTTTGATTTATAGTACACTCATCACTTCACTTTATTATTTACCTTCTAAAATATCTTAAACCACTTTGACTACTTTGACCTTTTGGGGCTTCTAGATGACTCGTGAGGGTTCTCCAACTTCACATGGACATAAATCTCTAACCGTGAGGAGTTATGTGACATTCCACATACCACTGGAAATGGCACGACATGTACCATCCAACTAGAATATTCTTACCTACAAATATATCAAAACTCATACCATTATCCATCAAACAAACTTGGGTCCATTACTCAAACCATTGTGCTACTGGAATTCACTACCAGACTTTCTTCAAGAGTTGACATCAATGACAACCAACCCAATTAATAAACAATATCCCCCTTTGGCATTGATGGAAACACTCTGATGCAATACTGAAGTCATGTCACTCATGCCCCCCCTTTACCTTTACCTTTTCATTTACCTTTGCATCTGATAAATCTCTCCCTCTTTGTCATCAATGGAAAATGTATCTTTCCATCCGAGGTTTCTCCCCCTAACTGAACTATCCTTGGGGATACTCCCCCTGCCTGAAATCTTCTTGAAACTAATCTTCCAACCTGAACTGTCCTCTTTATGGTGCTTCCTCGTGTAGATGTAAGACATAAGATAAGCATTCAAAATCATTCATTTTGGAGTATAAAGTACTATGATTCTCTGGCGAAGATACTCAAAGGCTTCTCTTGGAAGAGGTTTTGTAAAAATGTATGTCACTTGCTATTTTGTGCCCACATATTCAAATCTGATGTTCTTCTCTGTAACTTGTTCCCGTAGAAACTGATACTTTATTGGAATGTGCTTTTTCTTGGACTGCATCTCTGTCCATACTGTCCAAGACTCTACTTGCGCAACTGTCCATAATGTTGACCCATTTATCACTATACTATCATGAAGTCTTGATTAATCTATCAAATTGTACTTCTGCTAACTGACTCCTATGAATATGTCTTCTCAAACTCTTCAAGTTGCTCGAAGGATGGTTCTTTGGTCTATCACAACTATCGCATAGAATCCCAGTGTCTAATATTCATATTACCTGGGACACTCTAAGCCGGATGGCTCAGAACAATTCCTGATCTGATGTGTATTCATCATCATCTTCATTGGTAGATTCATCATCATCTTCTTTGGTAGATTCATCATCTCTCTGATATTTGACTTCTTTCTTTCTATCTATGGATTCATCTTTCACTACAATGCCTGAAAGTACAATATATTGAACCTGTTCCTTATTTACCTGTCCTTCTTTTCTTTTAGTTATTTTCCAAACCTTTCTATATCTGACATCTTTCTTTTTCTCTGTAGAATTTTCTTCATCTCGTTTTATTGCCAATATTGTGATCTCTGGGACTATTATTTGTTCACCTGCTCTTCGTTTTTTCTTATCCATACTTTCTTATATCTGATATCAGTGTTCTCTTTCATGGAAGTATCGATCATGCTTCTACAATCACTAGCTATGTGTCCACAATTATGACATTTGTAACATTCAATGTTACGTGGGGCCACATAAGCATTTCTTTCTTGAACATTTTTATAGTCCATGAAATCTACAACCTTATGTCCAAAATTAGTACAATAAAAAGAACGAACATAAAATAAATTTGCATACCTGGGAGTGAATGATCTTCTTTGTGATGTAGTCCTTCTGAAATTTTTCCTTGACTGATCATGATCATGATTGAAGCTTCTTTGTGGATTGAACACAAATGGTCTTTTTGAAGATGTATCTTCAATAGTTTTCTTAGATTCTGGTTGACCATGATTCCTTCCTTTGAATACTTTTGCATAACTCTTTATATTTTCTTCGTTCTTCTTTTCTAGCAACCTAGAGTGCTTCTCTTCATTCTCTGTAATTGATGTGGATGTTTCTGTCTCTTCAACGTTCTTTTTGAGCTTGACGATTTTACTTCTCAATGTGACAACTTCTTCTTCAAACTTCTCAACCTCTTCTTCTTTATTTAATATCTGAGACTTCATGACTTCTTCTGTTCTCTTCACTTCTTTGAGATGAATTTTTAATGTGATTATTTCTTCTTCAAGTACTTTCTTTTCTTGACCAAAATCTGACTCAAGCTGGTTTATATCATTAGTTATTTCCTTAATATGATATGTCATTATCTTCTCTCTCATTTATGCTTCTTCCTTCTGTGCTGCTATGTTGGCTTCCAAACATTGCTTTTGATATTCAAGATTTTCTTTGATCTTTCCGGCTTCTTCTGGCTGAGTTATTAAGTTCTCGATGACCTGTTGGGATTCTTAAAAAATGTGAACACGTTCCTTTTGTTTCATAAATTATTTATTGAGTGACTTGTTTTCTTCTCTTAGTTCATCTAAATCACTAATCAATTCTGCCTCATTGGTGTCTTATTTTTCAAAAAAAAAATTGTTTCATTTCCTTCATGGTATTTTATTTCAAGATGTTTGTGTTTTCACAATTAAAGCAAAACAACATACCTTTGTTGATTATGTACTCTTCATCTTCTGAATCTGTTTGACATGGTGAACATATTTCTTCTTGATCTGTACCTGCATCTTCTTTGGCATTTTATGAATCTGTGATGGGTGAAGAATATATGTCATGTAACTTATCCCAAAGTTCTTTGGCTGATGAAAATTTACCAACCTTTTCTCTTACCGGATTAGATAATCCTTCCAAGATGAAATCCATTGCTATTTTTTTATTCTTCTTCAATTCCTTCTTGGCTACAGTCTTTTCCCTTTTTGAACTATCATATCCTGTAACGAATGATAGTCAAATATAATTCCCATGTGCCTGTAAAAATAATTCCATCCTTATGCTCCACATCTCATACTTTAAACCATTATGACCATTAAATAGTGGTACTCCATTCTCAGAATAATCCATGATCTCCTTCCTATGGTTAAATTGTTCCCTGAAGGAACCTACTCTGATACCAATTGTTGGATTACTGAGAGGGGGGGTGAATCAGTAATAGAGAAATTCAATCCTTTTTAACCACAATATGAAAGTGTTATATCAATGTAGCATTATCATACAATAGTTGCAGAGCAAATAAACAATGAACAAATGAGAAATCATACACATACACAATACACCAATGTTTTTACGTGGAAACCCAAAGTGGGAGAAAACCACAGAATGTTTTTTCTTATATGTCTTTAAGAATTACATTCACTGGAAGCACCAACTTCCTTTGTTTTCTAGCTACAACTAGAAGGAGGCTCCATCCCCCTAATTTCTCAGGCTAAAATTCGAGGGAAGCTCCAACTCCCCAATTCTCTAGCTACAACCAGAAGGAGGCTACGACCACCTATGTTCTCCGGCTACAACCGGAAGGTGGCTACAACCACCTATCCTTGCCCCGTCTAACTGCCCTGATGTAGAAGTATAATGATGGAACCACTGTCACACTATGACTGTGAGATATATTGTTTTAAACATGTACCAATCAACCTGTACCAAACAACCTATACCAATAACCCGAACCATGCATCAACATGTATCTCAACCTGTAATCAACCTGTACCATAAACAAGTGCATAATCCATGCACCAACCTGTACCAAACAACCTGTAATCAACCTGTACCATAAACAAGTGCATCAACCATCCACCAACATGTACCTCAACCTGTACCATGAACAAGTGCATCAACCATACACCAAACCTGTACCAATAACATGTCACAAAAACCTATCCAAACAACCTATCACGACAACCTGTCTCATCAATCTTATAAACCAAATCATATCTACTCATCGATATCAATCACCAAGACAACTCTCAAAGATGTGCAACAACCAAGCATAACACAACAGCTCATAATCATCACCAAGATCAATATGTAATTCTAACAATATATCAATACAAGTATGCAACATCATCCATAAACCATGTGTCAACAATGCTACTAACAAGTGCCTCCAACCATATACCAAGTATGTATCAATCATGTATCAACTACTCATCAACTATGAATCATCATGATGTACCAACATCATCAACTATACACCTCATGTATGTGCCAACTCATCAACTACTTGTCTCAAACATGTACCCACATGTACCTCAACCAAAAGCCCTCATCAATTTCATCATACAAATATGATTTGTAACTTTGTAATAGACCTGGTGTATAAGATCACATACCTGCAAACCTTCATTAATTTTAACAAGAAGAGACTATCAATTTCATCAAACTTTACTTTAGTCTCACATGACTAATTTTGGATTAGTCAACAACCTTAACTTGAAATAATCATAACTATGTACTTGTAATGAATAAATATCTAAAAATGGTACACAATGTTCTTTAGTGTCTTTTATCCAATTCCTCCAGACTTCACTACTTGAAACCTCTTAGAAAAAGAGTTATAGCAAAAATGGCATACCTTTTTGAATTCTGGCTTATTCTAGAGAGTGAACTTGTAGAGTGTTCCCCGCACGGAATATTTGTTGTATGGATCTAAAAATTGTACACATAATACTACAAAATGTACTCTAACCAATACATTTAGTCTTACTAAATTTGGATCTGTTATGAATAATTTATGACATTTTTACCCAAAACACATGTTTTAGACTAGTTTCAGGACTAGCCACAAACCTTATTTTCCACGACGTGTAACTCCAAAAATACAACGACCCACAAGCTTAAATTTGTATCACAACTACTTGGATATGTTTCCTCAATGGCCTCCCAATTTCATTGTCTGGATCATTTTAGAAAAAACGTTATTGTGAAAATGGTGAGATGACCTGTAAATAACATACCTTAGAAAACATCATCAAAAGAATTTATCCTCCCTTGAATTTCGGCCTTCTTTACTTCACCTTCCCTCTGCAATTTGGCTTGGATATCCTTTGGTTACCTCAGTCACCCATAGATATTCAATATGCTCAAGTGTGATTAAAATGAGACAACCTTGTCTCTTATTTATACTTTCATGTAGCTTCCTTAAGGGGTTACCTTTTAACCATCTTAACTCATTCTCCTTATTTTAGGGTTAACCCACTTCTAACCACTTGTCAGCTTAGTAATTTCTCCACTAACTTTATTATTTAAATAATTTCTTTTGTATTCACTTTGACTTATAGTACACTCATCACTTCACTTTATTATTTACCTTTTAAAATCTCTTAAACCACTTTGACTACTTTGACCTTTTAGGGCTTCTAGATGACTCATGAGGGTTCTCCAACTTCACATGGACTTAACTCTCTAACCGTGAGGAGTTATGTGACATTCCACATACCACTAGAAATGGCATGACATGTAATATCCATATAGAATATTCTTACCTGCAAATATATCAAAACTCATACCATTATCCATCAAACAAAGTTGGGTCCCTTACCCAAACCACTGTGCTACCAGAATTCGCTACCAGACTTTGTTCAAGGGTTGACATCAATGACAACCAACCCAATTAATCAATAAGAAGAACATCTACTGGCATGAGTTTACCCCTTTTCCAGTGTGTAGATTATAGCAGAAAAAGTCATGCCTCGAGAGATTCGTCTCACCGTGAAAGTTCTCCTCAACAACTTTTATACTTTTTTAGGCTAAGGAGACTAAACTTAGAAAAAGGATGTGACTCCATAGTTAATCTCTTTTCAAAATCCTTAAAATTGAAAACATTTTCGAGAGATATTTTCTTTGTCACACTCATTAAAATGGTTTTGAATAAACATCTTTTTAGTGCAAGTTTAACCCTTTTTAGAATCGACTAGACTATCTCCAAAAAAGGTACTCCTTGGAGTCTTCTTTTACATTTTTTCAGACTCTATAAACGTGAAAAAACTACTGAGATTACCTTCTCTGGGCTTGTTAAAATTACATTGAAGGGGGTTTCATTGTGTCTTTATTAATCACATTTTCATATCTACATCTTTGGCCTAATTCTGGCTCCATGTTGCTCTCAACTGAATCTTTGAAGCATGCCTTATATGCAAACCTTGTAACACTTTTTTCCTCTGCGACCTGACACCTTGACCCATGGAGGAATTTTCCCTGAGTGTCCTTTTCCTACACATGTCTCCTTACTCTGAGAATTAGTATGTTACTTGCGCTTATAACTAGTATGCTTGCTTGCAACACTTGTTCCTCCTTTGTAACATAACATTCTTTTATTCATTTTCAATCTATTTAAAAAATTGAAAAAGACAAAAAAAACAAATATTCCAAAAAGAGGGGATGACAAATATGTATTATTTTTTCGGCAGCACAAAGAGTCACCCTTGGACAAATCACATCATTCCGTTTGTTCGTTAAGAATTGAGATCTATTATGACCTTAGGAAGTTGTTCTCGCTACATAGAGTTGTGTCCCCCTCCATTTGGTTACTCTTCCAAACCCATGTAGAGCTTGTGTTGCCTCCTGCATCGTGAACTTATGTCAATGTCATGCTTCCTAAATCTAATCATCTTTCATTATTTTTTCCAAGGGAAGTTTCACCCAACCTGAGTCAGCCTTTCTACAGTTTGTCTCTTGACCTCATGAATCAGCCATCTCGAGAGTCTAGTCAATTCCTGATTCAAAATCGACGAAGTTCTCTGCATGATCATCAAGGTCCTCATGTCTTTTCCCGACAAGTCGTTGAATCCCTCAGGTACTGAGTTATGCACTCCCATTATACTCCTACCTGAGTTTTGAAGATCTTGAAGTTGTTTCTCGAGCTATGAAGACCTCATCTCTATCCATCATGCGTCACTAGCTTCTTGAAGATGGATACTATATTTGTATATCTTTGATTTTGAGATGTAGATTCATCGTGTATTGCTCGCAGATACACTTTATATAGTTATATGACATGGATATGCATTGTATTTGATTGGAAGCCATGATTTATTTCATCTTGAGCATGGGTATTCCCACCTCAGAGAGACAATTGTTGTTTTGCAGATGGCACCTCCCGAACTTTGGTCCCGGGCTCACTCGATTTCATACATTGATGAAGTTGTAATGTATTTCGGCCACTAATTGATCTTCTGGCCTCACACATTAGGGGGCATTTTTTATATCCCAAAATTGCCCTATTCATGCATACATGTCCTTGTCCCTCTTACTTGCATATTTTTCCAAAGCACTGTTGACTAGCTCTTCTTAGAAAACCATTTTTTAGAAGATGTACGTGCCATCCGCCATTACTTCCCATGTACATACACTTGTTTCACCACTACAGCTCACGTACGTACGCATGATGCACCATTACAACCCACGTATACTTTCAAAATTTTCAAAAAATAAAAAGTTGCAAGGAATTCGTTGAATTTACGGGCTATTGGAAGTTTCCCAACTAATCCACCTGCTATATCCCGTCACCCAACTGAATAACCATCCTTTTGTCATATAAAAGGAGGTGTTGGGGTCTCATTTCACATATAAGCATAAGAACAATGAAACTCTGCCCGATTTCACTTCCCCTCCTTGCCCAAGATATTGTTTCCTTTTGTGAGAAATTGCCTCAACATTCCCTCATCAACCCCTTCTTCCTCCATTTAACCCATTCCTTCCTATAGAAGATATTAGAAGGTTGAGAAAAGAATTTCATACAAGGTGCACTTGGAGCATGGTGAAGAGGATCTTGGACCAGGTTCGCGGAACGGTGGCTGACTTAGATTGTAAAGGTATAATCTTTGTATTATGAATAAAAGAATCACATTTTCATGTCCCAAATGATGGTGTCTTGAGTAATTTTATTGATTTATGCTTGACATTCTAACATCTAAACCTAACTTATATATGGAATAAGATGCTTGTAGTTCTTTGTTTGTCAATCTTTGGATGCAGGTCAACCCTGGGAGGAGACGTCCAGTCAGTGGAACTTCCAAGCATGAGGATATCATCACCAAACGTGGGATTAGAGGTATAGTTACCCGATCTCTTCTCTCTTTTCTTTCTATACATTATTTTTGGTATGTTTGGGGTAGTATAGAGAATTTATTAGCTTTAAGATGGTTATTTGCTCTGCCTACATTTTGAACCCTAGTGTAGTTAAAGGGGGGTTTTTCTCGCTAGCACATAGGATCCAATGGGGACATTATCCTCCCTATGAGGTAGAAAAGAACCTCAAATCCAGTGCATTATCCATTGGGCTGCTCCCAAGACATATACCCCACAACTTTCAAACTAACTTGTACATTGCTGCAAACCAAACTGAAATTACTGCATACTGAAAACTGAAAAGAGATGTTGATTTGGACAACTTATTTATATACATCATCCTACTCTAAGATGTTGAAAATCACTACTCAATCAAGTGATACAAAAATTCCAATATAGCCAATCAAGAATATCCTCAAATAATTTGACTCCTTGACCATTCTTGAACAAAATCAAAACTAGACACTGTAATGGAAAATGAAACTAATGATGAATTTGGTATTCATAGTGAAAACATCGTTGAGAGTTTAGACTGAAAAATTCCTCCATATAATCAGCTACAGGATCATAAAAATCATAGAAGCCATATTCTATTTTTTGATCCTCAATATCAAAGATCAAAGGCAACAATGTGTCTTTTTGCTTTTGCTGAAATGAAACTTCAAAAGAAATACCCTGTAATGGAAGAATTTGGGATATTTCCTGATCTTCTAAAGCTTCAATCTCTTTTTCAATGTCCCTGGAAAATTCATCTAAAAACTAGATTTTATCTTCCAAGCTACATTTGCATGACTTTAAATAAGAAGAAAAAAATGAAGAAAAGTTTTCATCCACTTCATCATTGGTGTACATATCATTCCATTCTTTAAAACCTTGAATGGAAACAGGGGCTGCCACAAACTCTGTTTTCTCCATCCATGTTTCTAGAAAGATGAGTGAAAAAGATGAAAAAGATCTAATGGACCTAGTAGGAAAACCTTCAGCCCAAATTCTACATTTTCCTTGGAACGAATCATAAAACAATCTAAGAAATACATCTTCATTCTTCATTCTAAGAAGATCAGTAAAGTCATGGAAACCTAAGATATGTTTCAAGGCTAAACTCAAATCCTCTCCACTAAATTTTGGGTCACTCCTTAAAAAATATTCATCCTTGGGTAATGGATTAGGGAAACCATAAATTTATGAAAAGTCCAAGCATGCATACCTTGAAATGATAGAAGCAACATCTGAGTCCTTCATAGTCCATTGGAGTCACCGGTAAATCCCTCAAGCAATGAATCATTCTGACAATGGAGTTTCCATTGATACTATGAAATCTGAATTCTTATGAAAATGGAGTCACCGGGGTAAAATATACAACCAAGTTTTATGTCTAATTCTCTATTTTCCCTTAGGAATCATATCTTGAAACCATATCGTTCTTTCCCAAAGAAGATTTTACCTTCATCCCCGACAACGACGCCAAAATGTTATCACTCTATAATTTTATGTGGTTGTGAAAGGAAAACATAGAAGTAACTTTTTCGAACCACTTTGGGCTGGAAAATGGCCTTTACAACCAGAGAGGTATCTCTCACTGAAATTATAGCACAATGGCCAGATTTGTATGTAAATACAAAAAATTTATGATGTTGAGGTAGGATTGAGTGAAACACCCATTGGGCATGGAGTCATAATAAAGATAGGTCGAATCAAATATTTCATAATTGGTTGATATGAACAAATGTACTTCATAGGCTAGGTAGATAGAAATCTGTCAGTCATCATAGGCATTATAGTATGGTGGTGAGAATAAAATAACACATCAATTATAACAGAGCACCAAGCAGTGGATGAGTTCTGTCACAATATCAGAAGACTAATGTAGGAAAATTGAATGTGAGATAAAGAGCATCAACAATGAATTCACAATCTATAATCATTCACTCATAATAGAAGAATAAACATAATGATGAAAAATATGGAAAACATTCACAAAGAAAACATATTGTAGATCACCAACACAAGAATTTATGAGACAAAATGTCCAGAAACACTGCTCAAAATATTTTCATTAACATTCAAAAATATATACAACAACCAAAGAGTCTTTTTCCTCAAGTATCCAACCCATTTCTCCTTATTTCCTTCACAATATATAGAATTACATTTCAATCTAACTCAATCAGGTCGAAAGAGTCAGGGTTTTACATTCAAGAAGGAGTTACAAACTAACTTTTGTTTTTTAGGGTTTAGTTTTTAACTAATTAAATTAGGCGAAAATATATAAAAATAGGTTGTAAAGATCCCTTCGAATATCCCAAACCATGAAACCTATGAAAAAAATGAGAGAGGTTTTTTTATATGAACCTAGTCTTGAGAAACACTTATTTCAGTTTGTTGAGATCAATCACCATATACTCGGAATCTGAGCCTGAAGTTGACTGCAAAAACAGTTAGCTACAGGAAAATCTTTAAAAATCGACTTTAAAGATCCCTTCGAATATCCCAAACCATGACACCTGTGAAAAACATGAGAGAGGTTTTTGTATATGAAACCTTTATTCAGAAAAAACTCTTTGAGTGTTTTGAGATCAATCAACATATGCTCGAAATCTGCGCTTGAAGTTGACTGCAAAAACAATCATCTACATGAAATTTTGCAGTAACCATGAGATTTCACAACAACTGGTAATTTTTCCTTTTCTCCCAAATAGAGAAATGGGTTGGGATGATTTTTTGTCATCAAATTATTGACACTATTATTCCTCTCCACAAAACATTTGGGAAAAACCTAGTTTTTTCATCTTAAAGTTATGATGAAAATAACATTTCACAGTGACTAGGAAAGTTTTTGTGAAATCTTTGTTTTAGCGGTTTCCTCTCTCTCTCTCTCTCTCTCTCTCTCTCTCTCTCTCTCAATATGTGATAGTGTATTTTCCATTGTTGCAGCTATAAGGCCATAGGTAATTATGAGGATAGAAAAATAATCACAAAAATGACCAGGAGTGCTCCACATGCCTCATCGCCTCATTGATATTACATTGATAGAAATACCATTGAACCTTGACAAATGATCTTTAAGAGACCATGACATGAATACAAGACTCAATTATCAACAAAACAAATTGTTTTAACTTTGTAAATTTATACTCACTAACACCCCCTTTAGAAGAAATGGTCCCCATTTTGTTAAGTTCCTTTATCAGATGGGGAAACATTTTACGAATCTAACTCCTAATGAGCCACTTGCCTTAGTGAATAAGATGTCCTAATTTGATAACTCAATAGAGTTGTATGTTCCGTTGGAAAGTTCCTTTCATATTGGTGTCCATGATCTGATCCAGTGTAGCCTTCTCAATGCTATTTAGAGTTGAGTTATGTGGGGGAAGGTGTCTAGTAGAGGTGTAAAATGTACTCAAAGTAACTCCACATTAAATATTGGGTGCAAGCCAAGGAAAGGGGGAATACTTAATTCGAAATAATTCTCACCCATATTCTTAATGATGGTGTAAGGCCCATGTATAAGTGATATGAGATTCATATGGGGGGTTGTGGAGTGCTCTTTCTGCAAATGCATCCACACCTTATCACCAACTTGGAACTTGTGTGGAACCCAATGTTGGACATGTTGTTGCTTGTACTTGGAATACGCTTTTTGAAGGATATCATGAAACTATTGTTGGATGCGCCAGATCCATTCAATAAATTTGGCTTCTCTATTTACCTCAATTTGAGCATGGGAAGAATATTCCTGTATAGATTCAATGGAAAGAGCTACATCAATGGGGCCCAATGTATAGAACCCCAAGCACACTTGAAAAGGGTTGTGTCCATTAGAGTTGTGGAGGGCCCTGTTGTAAATATGTTGAAAATATGCAAGGCTCTCATCCCATGTACGTGGATGCTTGGAGT
>ML815924.1:174141-206941 GCA_009831015.1 Picea engelmannii | reverse complement strand
TATATATATATATATATATATATATATATAGTCTTGCATCAAATTGTTATTATCTTTATTTGTTTGTTTGTTTTATTTACAATGTGTGGGATTGAGATCTATGTGTAATTGGACGGATTTTGGGAAAAATAAATGGTTACCTACCTTCTCTTTTGCTAAATCTATTTTGAATCCCTTCTAATCATCGAAGCATAATATTGCATGCTCATTTAATAAATGATTGAAACATGGAATGTTTGACATTGTTACCAATATATAATTTCATCCTTTAAATCCATTAGTTACTAGTTTTGCATAGACTTTTATGAGTTGATAAATGAGATGTTTAATTAAAAATAATTAATTTTTTTAATAGCTCATATTAGAGTATTAATGATCTATGCATTGCTACACAATTGTAACACACCCAACCCCCTAAGTAGCATTTTAAGGAGTGGGGAATTAACATTTCTTATTCCTTCCGCTATCTCTATACCTCACCTCCATCATTTTCAGCTCGTCAAGAGTTTTCCAACGACTATAACCATGCTTACTTCCAAGTTCATGATCAAATATCATGGCCTTCAATGGTTTTTCGAACTCATAAGGTTGACATCCAACCCATTATCATGTAACATCAACATGGCACTTCATCACTTGTTCCCTCCAGTGTAGTAACATCGTGACGCCAATGTATCACTTGCAACTCGCCGTTGTGGAGATTTTCTCCATATAAGCCTATCGTCATCGCCAAACTTCACTTCAAAGAAGTGCCACTACACATTCAGATTGTCCCGATGACAAGACAATGATCATCCCTTTTACCGGATCCAATGGTCCTCAAACCCCTCATCCTACAGTCTTAGGTGAGTCAGTGATTTTGACTTACCTGCAAGTTAATTCTCATCCATTCCTTTACATTCATTAAATGAAATGGGGAGGGGGGGGGACTATGTCAATTTAATGGTCAATATTAAACCTTCACCCCGCACTGACCTATGGTCCATATTTCCTATCCTTTTCTTTAATATCGGTACTCCTAACCAACACTCTATAGGTCTAACTCCTAAATGTTGGTGACAAATCATAGGGATCAATGGTCCATATCTCTTCGTCACATCCCTGAAGAGATCAACGGTTGTCAACAGTTTCAACCTATTTTGTTGTCAGCACTCTATAGACTACATTTAACTCACCATCCCCTTTCTTTCGATGACGATTCCTTGGGCATCAACGATCCAGAACCATTGTCCCTTAGATATGATGACCACCACTGAAAATGAAGGTTCAAAGAACCTCCTCGCCAAATGGGACCCAAATTATTCCTATTAACCAATATTCTAGCAACACATGTTACCACTTTTACATGTGGATTGTCTAATAGGAAAACCATGTCATCATGACATCACCACCCTCTTTCATAGCCTACGTTTTATATTCTAGAGATCAACAGTGAAGGATATGCTTGTTTTAAGCACAAATCGATGGTTCTTGTCAATCCTTATGCCACTACATCGTCGACACTTCCTTGGAAAAACTTTCCATTCCCACTCTAAATCACCAATGATGAGGTGTGTAGCATTGATGACATAGATCTCCCCTTGTCATCTTGACCAAATCAACGAATTTCATTTTGTCTCTATTCTTTAACATCGTCTTCAAACTTTTACAAGTTCTATCTCTTGGTCATTCCCGACGATATACCTTTGTCGACGAAGGGTTGAGATTCACTCATTCCACCCCATCGATAATCATAATTTCTTCATAATCATCTCATTGTTCCTAAATTAGTTATCCCACAGGTTCCTCATATCTTCATGAGTTGAGTTTCTCAACCCACTCGTTCTCTGCACTCGTTGGTTCTTCTTATTCTCCTGATTTCTCTACTATTTGAATCTTTGTGTCTCTTGTGTTGTGTTGTGTTGTGTGCACTCTTGCATGTGTTTTGTTATTCTTTGTCGTCCCCTCAAGAATATCATAGCTTTTTTCAGAAGCCACTTTCAATCCGTAATTCTCATTTCTGAAAAATCAGATCCATAGTGTCTTGTAGTCTGGTCATTTTAATCATCCCTTTCCTTCTTCAAGGGTCAAATACCAACATTCACTAATTGTTCCAACTACCCTTGTGTATCCTTTTATTGGTCACGTGGCTATGCACAGGTCTGGTACATTGAAGGTGTGAGGTTGTGCTTAACAAGCATAAGTAATCTTGTTAGACATGCTTCCCATTTTCTTCATAAATGCACTTCAACTTCCTTTACACTCAACCATTCAAAAAACCCTTGCTTTTTCAACTTCCTCTGGTGTATCATGACTAGTATTGTCAAGGTTGTTCCTCCTCAATCAATGGTTTGGTATTTTTATTAAATTAAACATAGCACATGTTTCATAAAAAAAATCATGTAATATTAACATAATTACAGTCTCGGGGAAAATCAAGTTTTACACTCCCCTCCCCCTTAAAGAAACACCATCCTCAGTGTTTAAAACACCATGTATATACAATTATATAGAAAAACAAAATGGTTATGATGATCTCATGGCATCTTCCATCTCCCATGTAGCTTCATTGGCTCCAAAGTGATTCCATTACACCTTGACCTGCACGATGGATCAATTCTAAAGCATTGTTTCTTTCCTGTCCAGGATGCATTGAGGTTGAGGCTGGAATTCTCCTTCTAGTTCCACCTGTATTACAGTCAAATAAATAACATGATTAGAATCATGCACATGTTTATTTAACAATGACACATGGAATACATTATGATTTCTAACTGTAGGTGGTAAGGCAAGTATGTATTCTATTGGTCCTATCCTTTCTAGGATTTCAAATGGTCCACAGTATCAGTGAGCCAAATTAGCACACATCCCCATTCTCCGGGAACTTATTTTGGGTTTCACTCAGAGGCATACATGATCTCCCACTTCAAATTCTATTTGGGTTCTTTTTCTATCATCATAGATCTTTTTTTTATGATGGGAAACCTTCAAGTTTTGTCTTATCTTGACCAGAGCATGCTCCATCTCCTTTAGTAATTCTAGTCCAAGGGAAATTTTGTCCACCATATTGTCTTGACTAATCCTAACTCTACACTTTCCTCCATACAGAACCTCAAATGGGATCATCTTCAATGATTCTTGGTAACCATTGTTATACGTGAATTCTACCAATGGTAGATATTCTTCCCACTGCTTGGGTTGGTGCATAACATGCATTCTTAAATTATCTTCTAACACTTTGTCGACCCTTTCAATATGACCATATGTTTGAGGATGGTAGGTCGTGCTAAATTTCAGTTGTGTTTCCAAGCCTATAAACAAGCCTTTCCAAAAATTTGAGGTGAACTTAGCATCTTTGTCTAAGATTATGGTTTTGGGAAAACCATGCAATCTAAAATTTTCTTTCATAAGAACATTGGCAATGTCTATGGCCTTAAAATTGGATTTTATAGGAATAAAATGAGTTTCCTTGCTCAACTTATCCACTACAACCATGATGGCATCATGTTGTTTGGCTATCTTAGGTAAACCTGTGATAAAATCCATGGAAATCACCTCCCATTTCCACTCTGGAATGTGTAAGGGATGAAATAGTCCAGTAGGATGTTGATGCTCAACTTTCACCTATTGGAACTCTAAGAACTTCACAATATATTGGGCAATGTCTTCCTTTGTTCTTGGAGAATAGTATAGTTTTCTAACTATTGTCACCATTTTCTAGTAACTAAGGTGAACTACATATGGTCTACTATGGAATTCATCCAAAATCAAGCACTTAAAATTCTTTGAATTAGGTACAGACAACCGATTTTTATACAACAATGGGCTATCATCCCCAAGATGATATCCTCCATACCTCCTTTCTCTAGGTTCTTATTGTAACCTTTCTTTCACTTGGTTGAAGAAATCATCTTCTTGAAAGAGGTTTTTTATCCTCTGTTGGATGTTAGACTCTCCTACACTTGTCCCTGCTAAGCGAATTGTCAAAACACTTCGGTTGAGCGCGTCTGCTACTTTTTTCTCTTTTCATTTTTATGTGTTTTATTTCGAAATCAAATTCACTGATCAACATCATCCACCGGTCCTGTCTAGCAATCAATCTTGGTTGATCAAATAAATACTTCATACTATAATGATCGGTCACGAGGATAAATCTCCTCCCGAGTAGGTAGTGCCTCCACATTTTCAATGCATGTACAATCATTACAAGCTCTAGATCATGGGTAACACACTTTTGCTCATGTTCAATTAATTTTTGTGACTCGTAACAAATCACTTGCTCTTCTTGCATCAAAAATCCTCCAAGTCCTTCCTTGCAAGCATATGTACATACCAATAAATCATTTTATGGATCTGCAATCCTTAGAACATGTGCATCAGTTAATATATGCTTCAATTGTTGGAAGCTAGCTTCACATTCTAGTGACTAGATGAATTTATTTATATTTCTTTGCAACGAAGTAATAGGATTACCAATCTTGGAAAATCCCTTTATGAACCTCCTGTAATATCCATCGAATCCCATGAAGGATATCACTTCTATCGCATTTCTGGGAGTAGGCCAATCCATGATCTTCTTTATCTTTTCAGGGTCTAATTCCACTCCTTCAGTTGAGATTAAATGGCCTAGATACTGGATTTCCTTCTTATAGAAATCACACTTGTTGAACTTGCGTACAACTGGTGTTCTCTTAACACTTGTAACACCATTATGAGGTGTTCTTCATGTTCCTCTTGATTCTAGGAATACACCAAAATGTCAACCACAAATACTAAGATGAACTTGTCTAAATACTTATTGAGCACACTATTCATCAAGACATTAATGTAACTGGTGCATTTGTAGTTCCAAAGGGTACCACAACAAACTCATAGCACCCATACATTGTTCTAAAGGTTTTCTTGTGGATGTCCCCGTCTTTGATTATGACTTGGTGATATCTTGACCTCAAATCTATCTTTGAGAATATTGCATCTCCCCTGAGCTGATAAAAAAGGTTGTCTATCCTAGGAAAAGGGTATTTGTTCTTAATGGCATCTTGTTCAACTACCTATAATCAATACACAGTCTCAAGGTACCATCCTTCTTCCTTACGAATAGGGTTGGTGCTCCCCACGAAGATACACTTGGACTTATGTAACCTTTATCCAACATTTCCTTTAGATGTACCTTTAGCTCTATCATTTATGGTGTGCTCATCCTGTAGGTAACTCTCGATGTTGGTGTTACCCCATGTGACAAATATATTGAAAAATCAAAATCTCTTTTCAAAGGTAATCCGGGCACTTCTTTTGGAAATACATCTCTGAACTCCCACAAGATCAAGATGTCTTCAAATTTCAACTCCTTTTTGTCTATTGATTTCAACACTTGTATAGAATACAAGGGACACCCCTTTATAATAAACTTCTTAAGTTGCATCGTCGATATTTTCCTTATGGAAATTGGCTTTCAGATACCTTGAAAAATCCTTACATTACCTTTCTCATCCTTACATTCCAAAGTTTTAACATAAAAATTTAACTTTACCTTATGGGAAGATAACCAATCCATACCCAATAGTACAACATATGAGCCTAGGGGTAGGATGTTCAAAACTTCCTAGGTCTATAGTCCATCCATCTCAATTGTGTAAGCTTCAACTACCTCAACCACTTTCCTCTTTGTTCCAGTGGCTAACTGAACCATCCATGCTTTAGCATGTTTCTTCCTATGCAATCAACATGCCTCAACCACTGGAGGTGAAACATAACTAAGATTATATCCTGGGCCAATTAAAAAAAAGATTGGTCGTTCAATAATAATACCTTCTAATTCAACCACATAGGCTTGGTGATCTTCTTGTCAATTCTCTATAACTGCATAAATCTTCAACACACTTTTGTCCACTTCATTGGCAGTAGTTACCTCCCACACATTATATACCTTTCTATTGTCGTGTTTCCTGTGGGGAAAATCCCTCAACATATGTGGCTCTCCACATCCCCAACATTGCAAAGGTCCTTTCTTGTTCTCCTTTATTCCTTCTCTTGCCTGCTCTGCTGCTTAAAATCGACTTCGAGATGGGAAATTTTGTTGATGCACGATCCGAATTGGCTGACCCAACTCTGTACCTTTTCCTGAATTCTTATAGGGGAATGACTTGAATCTCCTCATCTGAAATTCACTCTTGTCCTTCCTCCTCCAATCCTTTGAAGACTCATTCTTGTGTTTAAACTGGTCATAAAAAAATTTGGCATTTTGAATAGTGTCCTCCAACATATTGGGTTTGTCAAACTCAATTCCATCTTGGTAGGACTGTGGTAACCAACTGAGAAAACATTGGATTCTTGCCTTCTCATCCTTGAGGTAGGGAACATACCTCAACAACTCCATAAATATTTTGGCATATGCATCCATGGTAAGTTTTCCCAACTTAAGCTGACGGAATTCCTTTATTTTTTCGTCATAATACTTTTTAGATAAGTAAGCTTTACGAATGTATTTCTCAAATTATTGCCAAGTCAACTTGCTTTCCTTCAAGCCTTTAATTTCCTTGAGATATCCCCACCAGATGGAAACTCCTCCATGCAGGTTGAATACTGTAATCCTTGGTGTAATGTCCCCAACCACCCTAGGTTGGGCCACGCCACCTAATCCCAACTCATTGTTGCTCTTAAACCAATCTGTAAGATCATCCAACTAACTATTGAACAATGCCATTCTGAAATACACTGTGCACATTCTACTCTAAACACAATTCTGCACAGTTTCATTTGAAGTAATGCACTTAGCCCTAAGCTTGATTCATGCCACACAACTTATAACAACGAAAGTAAATACAAAAACAATTGCGCACCAACATACTGAACACACAATACTACTGTGCACACAACCATTTTGGCGTCATTACCAAATCTATCCTACTTGTACGTGCATAATGATTCCCTGTGCACATAAGTAAACACATCCTCTCATGCACACAGATTATTATCTGCGCACACGACCTAATCAAACCTATTCTTGAAGACTCATAACCCAAAATCATAAGGTTAACTTACAGGAAAACTATCAACATATGTCATACTCATGCATAACTACAATACTGACTATCAACACCACACATACACGTGCAATCAATAGTATACAAAATAACAACAATTACTTATATGCAACAACATACAAGAATCATACCCATATTATACACAAATAAATAAGCACACAATAAATGAGACAAGCACATAATACACTTATATTTTATGAAACTTACCAACTGTACGTAGAACTCAAACGTTCCTCCCATCCATGGACTTTGTTGGTCATAAGATTTCAGCAACAAAGTCACCCCTGAGTTGGGGCTTAACTCCACCAAGGAAAAAGGGTTCCTAGTGACATGCTAAGGTCTGAAATTCAACATAATTGCTCAGTCCAATGTTCCCGTTGTTGTAACTATCCTATAGTCTATCATTCCCCACACACCTATCACACCCAAGGAAGTGTGCCCCTTCTCTTCTCAACAGTCCCTTGACTTCCCCACTTCCCTTCCAAGGTTACCAACAACAGGTTGGATAAGAAGTCTTCGATCTCTGCGACTAATTCCAAGTGCACTAGGGAACAATTCTCAGCACAAATCTCACCTGGAGAGTATGCTCATGGGCTTGACAACCCGCTTCTTCAACAACAAATATCTCACCTAGAGAGACTCCTCACAGGCCTGGCAACTCGTCTCTTTGACAATAAAATTCAGAATACAATACAGAAAAACCCCTTACAAGCTCCTATGTGTAGATAAGGTAATTGTCTTCCTCTCTCATATGGTCCAACCCCCTTCTACACATGAGAGTGAATGAATAATGAATCATAATCCCCCAAAACACACTAATTCCAACAATATATATTGCATTCCTTGAAATCGACAAATTTCACCTTCAGAAGTATATTTAAGCCACTTGGTGACTCATTCCCTACCCCCGGGAACTTAGGATAAAACAACTATCCATAACTTACACTTTTCCATAAATATTATTAAAATATTCCCTGAGACTTAAGTCTCTCCCTTGCCTTTCCCTTTTTTGGTGGAGTTATCCCCCCATCTCTTTTCATCTCAGTTTTTCTATGCACGTTGATGTAATATTATATTAATAATTGTGATTAAGATTACTTTTACATGGATAGGCATACTAGCATATCTGTGTCCCGTCTCACCAGCCTCATAATCACACAGTCTCTTCGACCTCAATAAATATACATACATACATACATACATACATACATACATACATACATACATACATACATACATACATACATACATACATACATACATACATACATACATACATACATACATACATANTTGTGAGCACTTCCAGGTCATTCATGCACACTTACCCAATTGTGCACAACATTGTGAAATGTGCACACTTACCCATGTGCGTGCAACACTTATGAAATGTGTGCACCCTGTCTTGATCAGAATTCTCTGCTCACTTACCTAGGTGTGCACAACACCAAAACTTAGTTCCAACGACTCACTAGCCTATATGTACTTTTACACTTACAAATGGTACCAATGGCTCACCATCATATATCTACAATTATAAAGGATTTGGATCAGAGAAATTACATTCCCCTCCCCCTTATTTTTGCATTGTCCTAAGTGCATAATATACACATGTACATACAAAATTAAAAAAATAAAATAAAAAAAGATGTGGATACTCTGTCCGCATAGCATCTTTGTGCTCCAATGTTGCATCCTTGAGACTGTACTAGGTCCATTGGACCTTTTCGAGTTCCATGAATTGATTCCAAATTTGTTTGGTTTTACGATCCAATATGTAAATCGACCGCACTTGGGAAATCACCTTCTAGCTCCACCTAAATGACATTCCCATCAATAATATGATTAGCTTCAGTTACGTACTTTTTAAGCAATGACATATGGAAAACATTACGAATACACAAGGATGTAGTCAATGCAAGCATATATGCAATATGACCAATTCTCTCTAGGATTTCAAATGGCCCACAGTAGCACGTTGCCAACTTAGAACAATTCCCCGACATCAGGGAACTAGGTCTATATTTCACTTTTAAGAATACATGGTCACCCATTTTAATTTATTTATGGGTTTTTCCTTTATCTACAAAATGTTTCTTCCTGTCTTGGGAAACCTTTAAATTTTTCCTTATCTTTACCATCTTCTCCTCCATTTCCCTGAGCAGATCTAACCCAACCATTGTACGGTCTGTTCGATTGTCCCAACTCATTGGCATGTTTCACTTTCTACCATAAAGTGCCTCAAATGGGATCATATTTAAAGATGCTTGATACCCATTGTTGTAATCAAACTCTACCAAATGAAGGTAATCCTCACATTTCTATGGTTATCCATCACACACATCCTCAACATGTGTTCAATCAACCGATTTTCTCTCTCTGTTTTTCCATCTGTCTTAGGATGATATGTTGTGCTAAAGTTCAGATTTTTTACAAATCCTTTGAATATCCCTTTCCAAAATTTTAAGGTGAAATTGGAATCTCTTTCAGACACAATTGTCTTAGGTACATCATGTAGCTTAGCAATTTCTCGTATGTATATCTCAGCAATGTCAGTTTCCTTGTGCGTTGACTGGAATAAAATGGGAAGCTTTAGTGATCTTGTCCACCACCACCATAATAGAATCATGTTGCCTAGCAGTCCTAGGAAACTTAGTTATAAAATCCATGGTTGCAACTTCTCACTTCCACTCAAGAATGGACAAAGGTTGTGGAAAACCAGTTGGATGTCTATGCTCAGCTTTGACCTTTCGACATTCAAGGCATCTGGAAATAAAATCAACAAATTCCTTTTTCATACCTGGCCAATAGTATTTCCTTTTGACTGTGACAATTTTTTTCTGGTATCCTATATGTCCAGCATAAGGAACCTTATGCATCTATGACAATAACAAACTTTTCAACCCTTGATTATTTTTCAAATAGACTATGTGCCTATACATGAGGATTCCATCATCTATTATCTCATAACCTTCAAACTTTTGTTGCGATATACCTTGTTGTAAAGTCACCTTTATGTCCACATAGTGTTGATCTGATTTGGCAACTTCTAAAATTCTATCACACAAATCAAATTTCTACATGCTAATAGTTGTAGCATGCATCTCTTGCAACCTTCTACTGAGTGTGTCAGCCACATTTTTCTCTTTTCCTATGATATTCTTTATGTCAAAGTCATACTCACTGAGGAATTCTAACCACCTTCTTTGTTTGGCATTTAAACTTGATTTTCTAAAGAAATACTTCATACGACTATGGTCTGTCCTCAACTCAAATATTTCCCATAAGATAGTGATGGCACATCTTCAATGCATGCACTATGGATGCCAATTCTAAGTCATGGGTGGCATAGAGTCTCTCATGTTATTTTAATTTTATTTATTCATAACATATCACATGCCCATTCTGACTAAGAAATACACCGATCCCTTCCTTGCATGCATCTATGCACACAACGAAGTTTTCATTTGAATGAACAATTCTCAAAATTGGCGCTCTTGTCAATAAACTCTTCAAGTGTTGAAAAATCGTTGCAAAATCCTGAGTCCATTGAAATTGTGCACCTTTATTTTGCAAGGATGTAATTGGATGTGCAATCCTTTAGAATCCTTCAATAAACCTTTTGTAATAACTTGCAAGCCCCATAAAGGACCTTACCTCTATGACATTTCTTGGTGTCGACCATTCCTCAATGGATTTTACCTTTTTTGGATCCACAACTATTCCTTCCTTGGAAATAATATGACCCAAATAATGAATCTGTCGTTGATAAAATGAGAACTTTCTCAACTTTGCATAAAGTTGATGCTCTTTCAATACCTGCAGTACCATCTTCAAATGTTGCTCATGATCTTCTTCAAACATTGAGTAAATAAGTATGTCATCCAGAAATACAATGAAAAAATGATCTAAGTACTCCTGAAAACTCCATTCATCAAACTCATGAAGATAGTTGGTGCATTTGACAACCAAAATGGCACCACTGTAAACTCATAATGTCCATAACTCGTTCTGAAGGTAGTCTTGTTGATTTCTTCCTCTTTTATTCTCACTTGATGATATCCAGATATGATATCAATATTTGAAAATATATACGCACCCCTCAGTTGATCAAAGAGGTCATCTATCCTTGGAAAGGATACTTATTCTTTACTGTTACCTTGTTCAACTTCTTGAAGTCAATACAAAGTCTCAACGTACCATCCTTCTTCTTCACAAAAACAACTAGTGCACCCCAATGTAACACACTTGAGAATATATACCCCTTCTTCAGAATCTCTTCAAGTTGCATTTGTAACTCCTTCATTTCTTGCATACTCATCCTATAAGGATTCTTGGATACAAGAGTTTCTCCATGAATCATATTTATAGAGAAGTAAATATATCTTTTCGGTGGCAATCCCAATATCTCTTTAAAGACATCCTCAAATTCTTTCAGTACTTCGTAGTCTTCAACGCTCGACACTCTATCCTTAGGTTCCTCTTCCATGTGCACTGCAAATACTTGACATCCTTTCCTATATATTTTCTTCAATTGCAAGGCTGAAACTTCTCTAATAGTTACATCTCTTGTAATTCCTTGAACCGATCTTAAGTTCTCTTCCTCATCCAAGCAAGTAAATTCTTTATTGTAACAGTCCAAGACAACATGGTGCTCGTCCAACCAATCCATACCTATGAGGAAATCATATGAGACCAAAGGTATAATATTCAAATCAACCTTTGTTCGTAGTCCATTCATATCCATTGGACATGCCTTAACCATCTCNAACTGCACCAACCAAGGTTTTACAATCTTGCTTCTTGGAAATTTGAATCTTTCCACAATATTAGGGTCTAGATAACTATGAGTAGCTCCTGAATCAATTAAAATAGCAATGGGTTGATAATTAATCTTACCTTCAACCTCAATCATGTGTGACTGAAACTTAGCTTTCTTATTATCCAAGGCTGCATAAATCCTATGCACACTTCTACCCATGTCCTCAACTATCGTATCTTGTTGTACACTGTGCGCAATCCTCGCTTTATCACCTATTTTAGGGAAATCTATATGCATATGATCTCCGCCACAACTCCAACATTGAATAGATTGTTTCCATGGATTTTTCCCCACTATCGTTGTCATTCTCCGCTCCTTGAGAGTTGTATTTCCTTGCGCAATATTTCTAAAACATGGTGGCTTATCCCCCTTCTTCCTCTCTTCCACCTTACTTTTCATTTTGTCTTCCCAAGCCTTTTCGAAAATCAGTCTTCCCTTTTGGTGATCATAAAGGCACTTAGTGCACCTTATAGTTTCTAGTGCACCTTATAGTTTCCTCCAATGTCTTAGGTTCATCATACTGTATAGTTTCACTGATAAATGAAGGAAACCCACTCATGTATCTATGAATTTTAACTTTCTCATCCTTGATGAATGCGACATATTTTAGTATCTTTAAGAATATTCTTTCATACTCATTTATCGTCATACTCCCAAGCTTGAGTTCAAAGAACTCCATTTTCCTATTATAGTATCGCTTGGTTAAGTATTTATTTTGTAATACCTCTTGAACTCCCTCCAAGTAATCTTATTCTTATCAATGTGTTGCACCTGCATGAACTGATCCCACCACATCGATGCTTTTCCTTTTAGCTGATAGATGAAAATTCTCCCTTCTTCATGCTCAGAATAATTATGAAGCTGGAAGTAATTTCTCATTCCCACCAGCCACGTCTCCAGATCTTCATCCTTCTTGTGCTCACCATCAAAGGTAGGAGGCATGATTTTATTCATTTCTCCCTGTAGATCGTACACCCTAGTCCTTCTCTTATGCTTACTGATAGGAGATGGACTTGGGCTACTACGTACTTTCCTAATAGGATTCTTTGGTGAGTGGTGATGATTCTTATAAACACTTCTCGCTTCTCTTCTTTTCTCATCATGAGACCTGTGACTTCGTAACCTACTTGTATCAATTTCCTTATCCATTTTATTTTCTATTATGTCCAAGATTTGCATCAATTTGACATTGAAGTCATCTTACTTCTCCTTTTCTCTCATAATCCTTTCATTATTAGCTTTATAGTTTTGGACATATTTTTGCAATCCCTTTATGTTTCTACCAAGTTTGTGTGCTCCTCCTCAAATTCTGTACCATTAGCACCCAAACCGATATACAAATCCCTGCATTCATCATCAAGACTGTAATTCCTCTCCGCATTTTCCATGCTTTTGACCTTATACATCGATTATGTCCTTTTCTAATCACTGATAATTATGCAAAATGTACAGGAAACAAGATTCGTTAGGTGAATTCATGAGACAACTTCATTAAAACTATGAATCATTTTTTCTAAATCCTTTCTTCTGAAGCTCATGTGTGCACTGGAATTCAACATGTATCAATGTGTGATGTCAATAATTGACATATACACCACATATTAACAGTGTGCATGCACCACAATTTTTTTTCGCGCAACCCCAACCTTTAGTGTGCATACCTGTGCATTATTATTTATTGTGTAGTTCCAGTGTTGCGTCCTGCAATGCCCGCACACTTACACATTCTTATTTTAGGCGCACAATGGTTGTGCTACAATTCCAAAATTGACCATTTATCAGTCCAATTTTTCCTTAAATATAACTCGGCCCATGTAGGCTCAGTGTTGAAACCATAACATTGATGCTTCTTGTTGACCTTTGGCCCATACAAGTCCTGTGTTGAACCAATAACTATGATACCACAATGTAACGTCCCCAGCCACCCCAGGCTGGACCACGTCACCCAATCCCAACTCATTGTTTCTATGAAACCAATATGTAACACCATCCAACTAATTGTTGAACAATGATATTCTGAAACACACTGTCCAGATTCTACTTTAAACACAAGTCTGTGCAGTTTCATTTGAAGTAACGTGCTCAACCCCAAGCTTGAGTCCCACCACACAATGTATAATAGCAGAAGTAAATACAAAACAAAATGCACACCAACATACTGAACACACAACACTACTGTGCATGCAACCATTCTAGCATCATTAACAAATATGTCCTACTTGTACACACAGACTGGTTCCCTGTGCGTACAAGTAAACCTAGCCTCTGATTCACACAGAGTATTCTCTATGCACACGGCCTAATCAAACCTCTTCTTGAAGACTCATAACCCAAAATCATAAGGTTAACTTACAAGAAAACTATCAACATCTTCCATACTCATGCACAACTACAAATATTGAATATCAACACCACACATACATGTGCAAGTAGCAATATACAAAATAACAACAATTACTTATATGAAACAACATAAAAGAATCATACCCATATTATACACAGATAAATAATAAAACAATAAATTAGAGAAGCACATAAGGCACTTATCTTTTATGAAAGTCACCAACTGTGTGCAGAACTAAGACATTCCTCCTAGCCATAGATTTTGTTTCTCATAAGATTTCAACAAGAAGTCACCCCTAAGTTGGGGCTTAACTACACTAGGGAAAAATGGTTCCTAGTGACAAGATAAGGTATGATACTCAATAGAATTACTTATTCCAAGGTTCTGAATGTTGCAACTAGCCTACAATCTCTCATTACCCATGCACCTATCACACCCAAGGAAGCGTTCCCTTTCTCTACTCAAAAATCCCTCAACTGCCCCACTTCCCTTCCAGGGTTACTAGCTATAGGTGGGACAAGAAGTTTCCGATCCCTGTGACTAATGCCCGATGCAATAGGGAACAATTATCAACACAACTCTTAGCTGGAGAGTATTCTCACATGCCTGACAACCTGCTTCTTCAATAGAAAATATCTCACCCATAGAGACTGATCACGGGCCTGACAACCCGCCTCTTCGACAAAAAACTTAGAATATAGAACAAAAAAACCCCTTACAAGCTCCTTTGTGCAGATAAAGTAATATTAGTCCTCTCTTAGATGGTCTGACCCCCTTCTACAAATGAGAGTGAATGAATAATTAATCATAATCCCGAGAAACACACTAAGGCTAGTGGTATATATTGCATGCCTTCAACTCGACACTTGTCACCTTCAGAAGTAGATTCAAGCCACTTGGTGACTTGTTCCCTACCCTCAAGAACTTAGGATAAAATAATTATACACAAATTGCACTTTTTCATAAATATTATTAAAATATTCCCTGAGACTTAAGTCTCTCTCCCCCCTTTTCCCTTTTTAGGTGGAGTTATCCCCCCATATCTTTTCGTCTGAGTTAGTCTATGTGCAACAATGTAAAATTATATTAATAATTGTAATTAAGATTACTTTTACATGGATAGGTGCACTGGCCTATTTGTGTCCCAACTCACCATCCTCATAATCATATAAGATCTTCGGCCTCAATACACACACACACACACACACACACACACACATATATAACTTGGCTCTGTGCACACTTCCAGGTCATTCCCACACACTTACCCAAGTTCATGCAACACTGTGAAATGTGTGCACTTACCCACATGTGTGCAACACTTATGAAATCTGTGTACCTTGTCTTGATAGCAATTATACGCACACTTACACAGGTGCGCACAACACCAAAACTGAGTGCCAATGGCTCACCAACCTATATGTACATTTACACTTCCAATTGGTATCAACGAATCACAACCTATATGTACAATTACAAAGGGTTCAGATTAGGGACATTACACTTTCCTTGGTATTCTCAGAATAATTATGCACTTGAAATTACTTATGCAAACCAAATAGCCATGCCTCATCCTCTTCTCCTTTCTTTATCTCTCCATCAAAAGTAGGTGGCTTAGCCTTCTTAAATTCTTCAGTTAGGGAGTTCTGAGAATTCTTCCTCTTTCTCTTCTTAATAATGTTGAATTTTGTGCCACTACTGGACTTCTCTGTCGAAGTAGTCTGTCGGCTAGATGACTTCGTGGAAACACTTCCACACAGTTTCCCTTTCTTGGCATATCAATGCTTCTTTCTATAAGGAATCCTTTTCACATCACTATGAGACTGTTGTAGTTATGCATTACTAGGGCCTTGCTGCAAATGTTTTTGAATTTGAGATAGGCTCTGCAATAAAATTTCAAACAATTCAGCCTATTCATCTCGAGCTCTTATAATCCTCTCATTGTCTTCCTTCATACTTTTGATGGTGTCCATCAAATATGGAGGGGTTTGCCTATCCCTCTGAGCATCAGATTCTTCATCCCTAAGGTGCGAGCTGTCATCCATATTGTGATGCACCATTCACCACTGTGACCTTCCAACACATCCTACATGTTGAAACAACAACTATCATTAGCATTTTTACGTCGACGCTGAAAACGATCATTCCGTGAAACAAATAAAATCCTTCTTAGACAATTCTAATCGGTCTTGGTGACCCATTCAATCCTAGAGTTTGAACCTTCATCTCTAATACCACTCTGTGAAGAACCTAACCCCCATAGTAGCATTTTAAAGAGTGGCACATTAACATTTCTTCTTCCTTCCGTTATCTCTATACCTCTCCTTGAGGGCACCATAATTTTCAGATCGTCAAGATATTTCCAATGACTACAACCATTCTTACTTCCAAATTCGGGATCAAAGTTTATGGCATTCTATGGATTTTTTAAATCACAAGTTCGACATCCAATACAATGTCATGTATCATCCACATGGAACTTCATCACTCGTGCCCTCTAGCGTAGCAACATCGTGACGTCGATGTAGCACCTGCCCCAACTCATCATTATGGAGATTTTATCCACATAATCCTATCATCGTCATCGAACTTCAATTTGGTGAAGTGCCACTACACATTCAGACTGTCTCAATGATGAGACATTGATCGACCCTTTTGCCAGATCCAACGGTCCTTAGACCCCTAATCCTACGATCTTGGGTGAGTTGGAGATTTTGAATTACTCATAAGTTAACACTCATCCCTTCCTTTACATTCATTAAATGAATTGGGGGAGGGCACTGTGCGATACATGTGGATATTGGTGGCCACCCACCTATTCCAACTAGCTCCTCTTGACAGTTTTTAGTTCAACACATTCTTGTGTACTTCTTTGTAATTGTGAGTTCTACACTTCCAGGGTTGTCAGAAGCCCTACACATCTTACAGGTGGATACTGGTAGTCTCCCACTTAATCCAACTAGCTTATTTTGTATGTTTTCATGTCAACACATCTTGATGTGCTTCCAGGGCCATTTTGGGGCCCTAAACAATTTTTTTTGGCTTTCCACAGTCTAACTACATATGGAGTCAGAGTTTGATGTTGTAATTTGTATTTCTTAAAAAGACCTTTCCAACGGGCTATCACGCACCTAAAACATATGTCGTATGCAAAATTTACAACCCAGGGAAGTTGAGGTACCAACTTACCCATAAGGGCCCACATAACTTTTGGTGTTTCATCTCCTAGGGTTAGGTTTTTGGATGTATAGGGCTTTGGAATTCATGAGTAATATTAAAAAGGCCTGTGGAGCCTCATTGTAATCATTCTTCTTAGACATATGCACATAGAAGCCACATCTCTTCTCATAGATAACTACCACCATTCGAGAAAGTGTTTCAGTTATGCAGTTTTACAGTTTCAACCTATTTCATTTATTCAATATAAGACATTGTTCATTGGATATCTGTGTTGTTCTTCATATCTCTGTTTTCATTGTATCCGGTTTGTTAATCAGTTCGTTTCGATCCTAAATCCAGATTAGTGGTATCGGAGCGGTCTACTCTTAATTTATTTTTCTTCATGCATGTCCTCGACAAGATTTGGGTACAAAAAGTTGGGACTTGAACCAATCAAGTCGTTGCAATATCGATCACACCGAGCCCGAAAACAACCAATGGGAGATGAAAAGAAAGATTATGGATCAAGAGATCCTTTTAAAATGTTTCTCTAGGAATCCCTTGCACGACAAAGGAACGAAATGATGGACAAAATTGTGTAGATCCTTCAGTGACTGTCCACAAGAGAAGTATCTTCATCAAGCGACCATGCAAACCCCTTCAAGGTAGAGGTAAATTTTCATATTTCATTATTTGAAGGGCTACTAGATGCAGATGTTGTAGATAAATGGTTGAATCTGCTCGAAGGGTATTTTTTGGTCCACAATTTTTCCAATAGGGAAAATATTAATTTTGCACTCAAGGTCGTTCCCCATGTTAAGGACTGGTGGGACACTTACTCTCAGAAAAGGGCCATAGAGGAATCTGAAATATTTGTGGTTGCCCCTACATGGGATTCCTTCTGGGATGTCATTAAAGAATAGTACTACCATGTTGGAAGCTATGAGGACTAATACACCAGATGAACCACCCTGCATCAAGAAAGGGACTAGACAATACCAAATTTCACCAATATTTTCCATACCCTACACACCAAATTGGGTATCAAAGACTCTGAGCGACATCTGTTGCTCAAATAATGCGGTTGTTTGCATAGATACATTCAAACAGAAATGGATTTTCTGTACATTGCCTCATTAGGTACGGCTTATAGATATGTTGTCAAGATTGAGCATAAATTTAAGCAGAAGAGGCGAGAGTTTGGATCTGCAAAATCCTCACAGTCAAAGTAGGGCAAAGGTGACCCAAACCCACACAACAAGGGACATAGAAAATATGGCCACTCTCAGGACAACCAGTCCAAGCCACAATAGAAGAAGGGAAATAAGAAGTCAAAGAAGGACACGGGAAAGTGGTGTGAATACCATAAAATCCCTAGGCACAACACTAAAGAATGTTTCTCCAAGCACTCACTCGTGGACGAGTTGAAGGCTTTCGAGTTAGAGGTCGATTCTAATTCCGAATAAAATCCAGAAGGAGGGAAGCGAATTATCAATGCTAAACTCAGTGCCATTGTCGCTACCACCAAAGTCCAGCCAAGCAAACCAGAAGAACCAAAAGAAGGGGAGTGCCTCTTTCACTCACAGATGTGGGTAAAGGGGTCTTCACTTCATTTCATTATCGATAAAGGTAGTCAAAAGAACATGATCTTAGCATAGGTCATCAAGTGGCTAGACCTACTAAAAACACTGCACCTGCAGCCCTACACCATCGGCTGGCTTCGCCAAGGAATAGATCTTTGTGCCAGCTAATAGTGTCATCTTCCCTATGACATCAAGCCTTTCAAAGATGAGGTATTGTGTGATACTTATCCCCTTGAAGTTTTTGATGTTATTTTAGGACAACCATATTTGTGGAAGTGTCATGTTTTGTATGAGTCTAGACCCCACAATGTTATTATTACTTTAGGTAGACAATTGTACAGGATACCAAAAGTAGCGCCGCTGACCGCTATTTCTTTAATCTATGCTAAGCAATGAAGTAAGGTCATTTCACAGATTGAGAATTTCATCTTCTTTGTGATCTATGCTCATAGTAAGTAGAAGGTCATCGCCACATCTGTGGCCTCTACAAAGAGCATCTCTTTGCAGCAGATGTAAGTGGATGAGATCGTGGAAGAATACAGAGACATCTTCTCCTCACTCACCGGGGTACCGATGCACTACCAAGTCAAGCATCCAATTGATCTAACCCTCAGTGCACCTCTTCCTAATGGACCAGTCTATCGTCCCTCACTGATGGAAAATGATGAAATCAAGCATCAGATCCAAGAGCTTCTTCAAAAGGGGCACATCAGAGCCAAATCCTCCCCTAGTGAAAGCCCGATTGTACTGGTGCAGAAGAAGGATGTGACCTGATGAATCTGCATTGATTACAAAGCATTAAAAAAAATCATAGTCAAAAACTGATACCCAATTCCTAGGATTGATGATTTTCTTGACCAACTCAAGGGGGAAATTTATTCAATAAGATTGACCTAAAGTATGGCTACCACTAGGTTCCTATCGAACCAACTGATGTATGGAATACAACTTTCAAATCTAAAGAAGGTCTCTTCGAATGGTTGGTCATGCCCTTTGTCTTAAAAAATGCACCAACCACTTTCATGAGGTTGATGGATGATGTATTGAGACCCTTTTCCAACTCTTTTGTGGTGGTATATTTGGATGACATCCTCATCTTCAATAGAACTTGGGAGGAGCACATGCGGCATATTCAACACGTTTTGAACACTCTGTAGCAACACAAGCTATATGCCAACTTGGAAAAATGTTCCTTTGGCATGAGCATAGTCCAATACTTAGGCGACATTGTTGATGAGAATGGGGTACATGTTGATCCCGCTAAGATCCAAGTCATTCGTGACTGGTCAGCCCCGACCACACTAACCAAGCTTCAGAGCTTCTTAGGACTAGCCAACTTCTACCGACAATTTGTGTTGGGATTCTCCCATATTGCATGGGCCCTCAACCATGTGACCAAGGGCGGTGGCAGGGAAAATTTCATGTGGGGGAAGGAACAACAACGATTATTTGATGATCTGAAGCATCACTTGTGCTCAACTCTGATACTCTACTTTCTCGATATGCAACAACTGTTCGATATTGAGACTGATGCATCTGACTAGGTTGTAGGCGTGTTTCTCACTCATCATGGTCATCCGGTGGCATACCATAGTGAGACACTCTTAGATATTGTCTGGAAATACCCCACCTATGAAAAGGAAATGTATTCCATTGTACAATCCTATCGTCAATGGAAACATTACATTCTAGGAAAGGAGACGATCATCCACACTAATCACATGCCTCTTCAGTTGATATAGACACAGGGGAAGTTGCAGAATGACTGCCATCATAAGTGGTCCACCTACCTGCAACAGTTCCATATCAACATCAAATATAATATGGGGAGCACAAGTCATGTCGTTGACTTCCTTAGTCAACCTCCCCTAGCTACACTCACCATTGTGCTCCATTCCTGTGGACATGAGGCATCTGAGTGGCCCCAACTTTATCAACAACGTCCAGAATTATCCACCACCTATCAGGTCTTGGGTACAAGTGCAATTTTCACCTATTTTTACATTCAGGATGGGTTGTTATGCCATATGGGCCATCTCTTTGTTCCTTCAAGAAAGCGTGCAAAACTGATTTGGGAATCCAAATATAGTCGAATGGAAGGGCATTTTGACATGGAGAAAACTGTGTCCGTTCTCCAGAAACATTTGTATTGGCCAAAACTTCGACAGGACGTCAAAAAAAATATCAGATCTTGCACTTCCCATGCCATTTCCAAGCCAACCATCAAGAAGCAAGGCTTATACACCCCTCTTCCTACTGTTGAGAATCCTTGGGAATCCATCTCGATGGATTACATGTTTGGCCTTCCATCCGCCAAGCAAGGCAATGGTTGTGTATTTGTGGTCGTTGATTAGTTTTCAAAGATGGACATCCTCACAGCCTGCCATAAGAACGTCACAGTGGTAGATACTACCAAGCTCTTCTTCGAATGATTGTGGGTCCAATTTGGGATACCACAGACCGTCATCTACAACCGGGACAACATGTTCCTCAGTGCATTTTGGTCAAGTCTCTGGTTATTGTTAGACACCAAGCTCACTAAATACACTACTTTCCACCCCTAAACATATGACCAAACAGAGGTCGAAAATCGGATGATTGTGCACATCCTACACATTTACAACTCTAAGCATCTGCGTACATGGGATGAGAGTCTCCCCTATGTTCAACACAGTTACAATAGGGCTCTCCATAGCTCCACCAACCTTATACCATTTAAGGTGGGATTGGGATTCCAACCCTTGGGTCCCATTAATGTTTCACTCCCTCTTGCAGCCATACAAAGAGACTCTTCCCATGTTCAGTATAAGACTGAAAAAGACACCAGATTCATTGAGCGGATTCAACACATCTACCAAGAGGTCCATGAGAGTTTACAGAAAACCAATGCTAAGTACAAGCAGTGCCATGATCAACACAGGGTACCACACCAATTTCAGGTTGGAGACAAGGTTCGATTACATTTTAGAAGGGCCCCATAAAAATATTTTCCCACTTCGCTATGGGCCTTACACCATCACCAAGGTTGTGGGTAGAAATTATTTTGAGCTCAACACTCCACCCTTCCTTGGCTTGCACCCAATGTTAATTATGGACCTCCTTCGACCATATTTTCCACCATTATTGGACACCTCAAAGATCGCAGAACAACTGAAACCAAAAAATATCAACCCTGACTGCATAAAACATGCATCCATTGATCCTATAGTGGACACACAGGTCAAGGGCACTCGCCAGCAGAGGATCGAGCTTTATCGGGTTGTCAAGGTAGGGAATCTCCTCCACCAAGGAAAGTGGCTCCCCCAGGGCCAAATTCAACATAAGTTTCCTCACCTTATGGGGGAACTCAATGCAATGGATACCATTTCTTCCTAAGGGAGGAGGAATGATCCATGTGGATATTGGTGGCCACCCACCTATTCCAACTGGCTCCTCTTGACAGTTTTTAGTTCAACACATTCTTCTGTACTTATTTGGAATTGTGGGTTCTACACTTTCAGGGCTGTTGGAATCCCTACACATCTTCCAGGTGGATACTAGTGACCTCCCACTTAATCCAACTGGCTTATTTTGTATGTTTTCATGTCAACACATCTTGTTGTACTTCCAGGGCCATTTTGGGGCCATAAACAGTGTTTTTTTGTCTCTCCACAGTCAAAATGTGGTTGGAGGCATAGTTTGACGAAGCAATGTGTCGTTCTCGAAAAGACCTATCCAATGGGTGATCACGCTCCTAAAAAAGAGGTTGTATGCAAAAATTACGACCTCGGGAAGTTGAGGTACCAAATTACCCATAGGGGCCCACATAAATTTTGGCGTTTCATCTCCTATGGTTAGGTTTTTGGATGTCTAGGGTTTTGGCATTCATGAGTAATGTTAAAAAGGCCTCTGGAGCCTCATTGTAATCATTATTCTCATACATATGCACGTAGCAGCCACATCTCTTCTTAGAGATAGCTACCAACATTCGAGCAAGTTTTTAAGTTGTATAGTTTTAGCCTATTTCATTTATTCAATAGAATACATTATTCATTGGATATTTGTGTTGTTATTCATATCTCTATATTTATTGTATTCGATCTGTTAATTGGTTCATTTCGCTCCTAAATTTGTATCACTGGTATCAGAGTGGTATGCTCTTCATTTATTTTTCTTCATGCATGTCCTCGACAAGATCTAGGTGAAAAAATTTGGGACTCAAACCAATCGATCTGTTGCAAGATCAGTCGCCCCAAGCCCAACAAAAACCCATGGGAGATGAAAACAAATATGATGGTTTAGGAAATCCTTTTAAAATGTTTTTCAAGGAAGCCCTTGCAAGACAAAGGAATGAAATGATGGACAAATTTGCACAGATCCTTTAGCGGCTGCCCACAAGAGAAGCATATTCATCAAGCGGCCATGCAAACCCCTTCAAGGTAGAGGTAAATTTTGATATTTTGTTATTTGAAGGAATGATATATGCGGATGTTATAGATAAATGGTTGAATCTACTCGAAGGGTATTTTTCGGTCCACAATTTTTCTGATAGAGAAAAGATTAATTTTGCACTCCTTAAGGTCACCCCCCATGTTAAGGACTGGTGGGACACTTACTCTCAGTAAAGGACCATAGAGGAATATGAAATATTTGTGGTTTCCCCTACATGGGATTCTTTTCGGGATGACATTAAAGAACAATACTACCCTATTGGAAGCTACGAGGACCAATACACTAGATGGACCACCCTGCGTCAAGAAAGGGACTAGAGAGTACCAGATTCCACCAATATTTTCCATACCCTACCCACCAAATTGGGTATCGAAGACTCTGAGCGACATATGGTGCTCAAATACCATAGTTGTTTTCATAGATATATTCAAACAAAAATGGAGTTTCTGGACATCGCCTCATTGGGTACGACTTATAGATATGTTGTCAAGATCGAGCATAAATTTAAGCAGAAGATGCGAGAGTTTGGATATGCAAACTCCTCACAGTCAAAGCAGGGAAAAGGCGGCCCCAACCCACACATCAAGGGACAAAACAAATATGGCCACTCTCAATACAACCATTCCAAACCAAAACACAATAAGGGCAATGAGAATATGAATAAGGATACATGAAAATGGTGTGAATACCATAAAATCCCTTGGCATAACACTGAAGAATGTTGCTCCAAGTAGTCACTCGTGGTCGAGCTGAAGGATTTCGAGTCAGAGACCAATTCTGATTCTGAATCAAATGTATAAGGAGGGAAGTGGATTATCGATCTTGAACCCAGTGCAACTGTTGCTACCACCAAAGTCAAACCAAGCGAACTAGAAGAACCAGAGGAAGGGGAGTGCCTCTTTCACTCATAGATGTGGGTAAAGGGGGCTCCGCTTCATTTCATTTTTGATAGTGGCAGTCAGAAGAACCTATTCTCAGCAGAGGTCATCAAGCGTATGGACCTACCAACGACACCACAACTGCATCCCTACACCATCGGTTGGCTTTGCCAAGGAAGAGATCTTTGTGTCAACCAACAGTTTCGTCTTCCCTACGACATAAAGCCTTTCAAATATGAGGTATTGTGTGATATTTCTCCCCTTGAAGTTTGTGATATTATTTTAGGACAACCATATTTGTGGAATCATCATGCTATGTATGAGTCTAGACCCCGCAGTGTTATTATTACTTTGGGTAGACTATTGTATAGGATACCAGAGGTAGCGCTTCCTATCGATATTTATTAAATATCTGCTAAGAAATGAAGTAAGTTCGTTTCACAGACTGGGAATTTCATCTTCTTTGTGATCTATGCTCATAGCAAGAAGAAGGTTGTCGCCACATCCGTGGCCTCTACACAGAGCCTCTCTTTGCAATATAAGTAAGTGGACAAGATTGTGGAAGAATACAAAGACATATTCTCCTCACCCACCGGGGTACCGACGCACTGCCAAGTCAAGCATCCAATTGATCTAACCCCCATTGCATCTCTGCGTAATTGACCAGTATATCATCGCTTGTTGATGGAAAATGACAAAATCAAGCGTCAGATCCGAGAGCTTCTTTAAAAGGGGCACATCAAACCCAAATACTCCCCTTGCGGAAGCCCGATTGTACTGGTTCAGAAGAAGGACAGGACCTGGTGACTCTACATTGATTACATAGCATTAAAAAAAATTAGATTCAGAAACCAGTGCCCAATTCCTAGGATTGATGACCTTCTTGACCAACTCAAGGGGGAAATTTCTTCAACAATATTGACCTAAAGTCTTGCTACCACCAGGTTCCCATCGAACCAACTGATGTATGGAAGATAACTTTCAAATCTAAATAAGGTCTCTTCGAATGGTTGGTCATGCCCTTTGGCTTAACAAATTCACCAACCACTTTCATGAGGTTGATGGATGATGTATTGAGACCCTTCACCAACTCTTTTGTGGTCGTATATTTGGATGACATCATGGGCTATTATACCATCTGGGCCATCTATGTGTTCCTGCAAGTGAGTGTAGAAAGATGAATTGGGAAGCCCACTACAGTCACATGGTAGAATATTTTGGCGTTGAGAAAACTATGGTCATTCTCCAGAAACATTTTTATTGGCCAAAAATTTGACAGGACGTCAACAAGTATATCAGATCTTGTACTTCCTGTGTCATTTCCAAGATATCTATCCAGAAACAAGGATTATACACCCCTCTTCCTACCCCCGAGAATCCTTGGGAATCCATCTCGATGGATTACATTTTTGGCCTTCCATCCACCAAGAAAGGAAATGATTGTATATTTATGGTTGTTGATCGATTTTCGAAGATGGCCATCCTTGCTTCCTGCTAGAAGAACCTCGCAACGACATATAATGCCAAGATATTCTTCGAATGAGTGTGGGTCCACTTTGGGATATCACAGACCATCATCTTCGACTGGGACAACAGTTTCCTCAGCACATTTTGGTCGAGTCTTTGGTCATTGTTGGACACCAAGCTCACTAAATACACTACTTTTTACCCCCAAACATACAACCAAACAAAGGTCATCAATTAGATGATTATGCACATCCTGCACATGTAAAACTCTAAGCATCCACATACATGGGATGAGAGTCTCCCCTATGTTCAACACAGTTACAATAGGGCTCTCCATAGCTCCATCGACCATAGCCCATTTTAGGTGGGACCGGGATTCCAACCCTTGGGTCCCATTGATGTTGCACTCCCTCTTGCAACCACACAGACAGACTCTTACCATGTTCATTCTGAGACCAAGAAAGCCACTAGATTCATTGAGTGGATTCGACACATTCGCTAACGGGTCCATGAAATTTTGCAAAAATCCAATGCTAAGTACAAGCAACGCCATGATCAACACAGGGTACTGCACCAATTTTAGGTTGGATACAAGGTTTGGTTACAATTGTAGAAGGAGCGTCTTATAGGGCCCCATCAGAATCTCCACTCGATTTTCTATGGGCCTTACACCATCACCAAGGATGTGGGTAGAAATGCTTTTGGCTCAACACTCCACCCTTCCTTGGCTTGAACCTAATGTTCAATGTGAACCTCCTTTGGCCATATTTTCCACCCTTATTGGACACCTCAGAGATCATAGAAAAAATGACACCAATAGATCTCAACCCTGACTGCATGGAATAGGCATCCACTGATCAAATAGTGGACACACAGGTCAAGGGAACTCATCAATAGAGGATCCAACTTTATCGGGTTGTCAAGGCAGGGAATCTCCTCTACCAAGGAAAGTGGCTCACTCGGGGCCAAATTCATAAGAATTTTCCTCACTTGATGGGGTAATTCAATGCAATGGAGACCATTTCTTCCTAAGGGGGGAGGAATGATCTAGGTAGATATTGGTGGCCACCCACCTATTCCAACTGGCTCCTCTTGACAGTTTTTAGTTCAACATGTTCTTATGTACTTCTTTGCAATTGTGGTTTCTACACTTTTGAGGCTATCGTAAGCCCTACACATCTTCCAGGTGGATACTGGTGGCCTCCCACTTAATCAAACTGGCTTATTTTATATGTTTTCTTGTCAACACATCTTGTTGTACTTCCAGGTCTGTTTTGGGACCCTAAACAGTCTTTTTTTTGGCTCGCCACAGTTAAACTATAGACATAGTCATGTTTTGACATCATAATGTGTAGTTCTCAAAAATACCTTTCCAATGGGATATCACACGCCTAAAACGGAGGTCGTATGCAAAAGTTATGACCACAGGAAGTTGAGGTACCAACTTACCCATAGGGGCCCACATAACTTTTGACGTTTCATCTCCTATGGTTAGGTTTTTGGACGTCTAAGGTTTTTGCATCCATGAGTAATGTTAAAAAGGCCTCTGGAGCCTCATTGTAATAGTTATGCTCATATGGATGCGTGTAGCAGCCACATCGCTTCTCATAGATAGCTACCACCATTCTAGCAAGTGTTTCAGTTCTGGATTTTTACAGTTTCAGCCTATTTCATTTATTCAATAGAAGATATTGTTCACTGGATATCTGTGTTTTTCTTCATATCTCTGTGTTTATTGTATTTATTTTGTTAATCAGTTCATTCCACTCCTAAATCCAGATAATTGTGGTGGTTTAACGGTCGATATTAAACCTTCACATCGTGCTGACCAACGATCCATATTTATTATCCTTTTCGTCAATGTCGGTACTCTTAACCAACACTCTATAGGTCTAAATCCTAAACCTTGGTGACAACTCATAGGGATCAACGATCCATATCTGTTTGTTGCATCCCCGATGAGATCGATGGTTTTCAATGATCTCAACCTATTTCTTCATCGATACTCTATAGACAAAATTTAACTCACCATCCCTTTTCTTCTGACGATGATGCCTCGAGCATCAATGGTTCAGAATCCATGGCCCATATATTTTATGGACACCACTAAAAATGAAGGTTCAAGGTACCTCCTCGCCCAATGGGACCCACATTATTCCTATTAAAAAATCTTATAGCAACACATGTTACCACTTTTACATGTGGACTGCTAAGTAGGAAGACCACATCATCTTGACATCCTCACCCTCTTTCATAGCCTAAGTGTGATCTTCCAGAGATCAACGATGAAGGATATGCTTATTTTAAGCACAAATGGATGGTTCTCATCAATCCTTATGCCACTACATCATCGACACTTCCCTAGAGAAAATTTCCCTTCCCACTTTAAATCCTCGATGATGACGCATGTAGCATCGATGGCATATATATCTCCTTGTCATCTTGACTAGATTGATGATTGTCGTTCTATCTCTGTTATTTATCGTCGTTTTCGAACTTTGCATGTTCTAGCACTCAATCATTCCCAGTGATATACCTTTTTCGACTAAGGGATGAGATTCATTCATCCCACCCCGTCAATGGTCATAATTTATTCTCACTCATATCATTGTTTCCCAATTAGTTAGCCCATGGGTTGGGACTTTGTCATTTTTCTGAGTTTTAACGGCCTATATCCGAGTATTCTAAGGCCCACTATTATTATTTTTCCATATCTGGTCTCTTATCCTCATGAACATGTAAGGCCTTATAGATCTTACAAGCTCTCTTCAACAGATTGGAACTTCTCTTAGGGTTCAGGGTCCTCCCTTCCTCACAAAGGCTTTCCCGAGTTATAGGTGATCCCATCACTAGCTAAGTGATATTTTTGTCTGTGTCCTGCAAACTTTCCTCTAACATCTCAAGGTATTTTGAGATACAATAGTCTACACTCTTTCAATTTTACAATTAGATACAAAACTCTAGTGCCATGGTAACATAATCAAATTTCTAGGACTTCTACATAATTATTGTAAGCATTTAGATTTCCCATAGTATCATACATTTAAATGAACATATCATTCATATTCAATTTTTGACAAGCTAAGTTAAACACTTATTTGATAAGGAAATTTTCCAACACCGACTGACTGAGGGAGGACGCCTTTCCTCCCAACCTTAGGATTTACTGTAGAGTTCCTTCCTACAGTACGCCACCCCCGTGCCAATCCATGATACCACCAGGGAAAATTGACTTATCCAGGTTCCAAGCTTGTGATGATCCAGGGAGGTTACTCTCCTTCCTCCTCTGCCACAGTAGAAGTTTCTCACCTCCCACTGAGCTCAGGGTCTCTACATGTTTATTAGGTGGTTTATCAACTGGATTTCCTCTGCACAAGGGAGTCCCTTCTCTGCTAAATAGTACCTTAATGACCTCCCCTTACTAGTGTTGGTTTCTATAAGTAAGCACCAAGTTGTATCCCACTATTGCTCTAGTTCGGGATTCAGGTCTCCTCTGTTCAGGGTGATCATCAACAACTTAGGAAAGATTCCTATTTTCTTCAAGGAAAGCTCTATTTCTCCTTTATCTCTTCAATTAGTATCCCTAAATATCTTCATGATCTGATTTTCTCGGCCCATTTTTTCTCTTCACTCGCTTGTTCTGCTTGTTCTCCCGATCGCTCTACTTTCTAAATCTATGTGTCTCTTGTGTCATGTTGTGTGCACCCTTGTGTGCGTTTTGTTCTTCTTTCATGTCCCCTCGGGAAAATCGTAGCTTCCTACATATGCCACCTGCAATCCTTGGTTCTCATTTATGAATAAGCATATCCACAATGTCTCGTTGTCTGGTCATTTTAATTGGCCCTTGCCTTCTTCAAGGGTCAACTGCCAATATTCACTAATTGTTCCAATTACCCATGCGACTGCTTTTATTGGTCACATGGCTTTGCACATGTCTAGTACGTTGAAGGTGTGAGGTTGTTCTTAACAAGAATAAGTAACCTTGTTAGACAAGCTTCCTATTTTCTTCACAAATGCACTTCAACTTCATTTACACTCAACCATTCAATCTACCCCTACTTTGTCAACTTCCTTTGGTGTGTCATGGCCAGTATTGTCAAGATTGTTCCTCCTCAATAAATGGTTTGGTATTTTTATTAAATTAAACATATTCACATGGTTCATAACACAAATCATGTAATCTTAACATAATTACAGTCTCGGGGAAACGGGGTGTTACAACAATCTCATTTATGCACTTTTATTACTATATTGAATGTGTGTAAATCATGATTTTATTTTATATTTTAACTCAATGTAAGTGAACTATTTTCAATATCTCTTTTCCAATTAAAAGATATATTTTGTTAATAAATCTAAATTGGAAACGGAAAAATAATATTGATTGAACCAAATATATTAAAAATAGGTTTAAAAACTAAAAATCTATCATTAATTAAAAAAAAAAAAAATCAACATTAAACTCAAACCTAAAATAAAGTGATTAATTGTTTTTCTTATATTATAACTATATTCATAACAAAATATTTTTAACATTAAAATAACCTAAAATAAAGTGATTAATTGTTTTTCTTATATTATTACTATTTTCATAACAAAATATTTTTAACTACGCCAAATAATATATTATATTAAAAAGGAAGATATGAAAAAAAAAAAAAAACTTACTTTTCTTTACTTCTTAACTTAGTTACTTTTTCTATATATATTTTTTGAGAATAAACTTTTTTTTACTTCTTAGCTTAGTTACCTTTTCCATATATATATTTTTTTGCGAATAAATGTTTTCTTTTTTTTTCCAATAGAAAATTAGCTCAAAATTATATTAAGATATAAACTTTTTTACATAGTATCATCTATGGCCAAGCCCAGTCTTAACATGACCCATAATAAGTTTAGTAAAAAGGACAGTCATAGTCTTTGATTTCATACAATCTCTCAAAGAGGCATAATATTCAAAATACAATAACCATCAAAAGTGCACAACCTTTGAGAAGGTTATGATCATAACCCAACTAGAAAGCTAGAGAAAAAACTATCATGATAAACTGGAAGATATAAATCAGAACATAACCAAATAATTCATGGGTCCTGCTCCTCGAGGTTCCCATACATAAAAATATATTTTGCCTTCAGGCTCAAGAAGAGTTTGTTTTGAAAGTTGGTCTGCCTCTTTGTTGAATTCTCTGTAGATATGGTGGAAGCTAATAGCCTGGAATGTTTTTATAAGATCTTTAGTTCTAATCTTCCAGCCTTCAATAGCACATGCCTGGAGTTGTCCTCTATCATTGAGCCAATCTATAATCACCCTAGAATCTCCCATAGCTTGGAGTTTTGGGAGGGATAGATGACAAGATAAAGTAAGAGTGGCCCAAATACCCATGAGCTCATTCTTTGTGTTTGTTCCTGCACCACTATTTAGATGTCATCTATAAAATAAGGAGTCAAAAGTTTTTATAACCCCCCCTGCTCCACACACTATTTTATCACTTTGAGTTTCCCCATCAAAAAAATCAATAGAAAATCCATCTGAATGATAGACTTGACATTCTCTTATAGGAACAAATAATTGTGTCGAAGGATGTTGCTTGTATAGGCCCATGATCTTAATAATCACAGAATGAAAGGAAGGGGTAGCATTTTCAAAAGTAGCTTTGTTCCTTTCGTTCCAAATATACCAACAAATAATAGCTGCAAGAGTAGGAGAGACAGTTTTATCTTTAATCCAAATATTAAGACAATCAGAAAGATACTTTCCTTTCCAATTCCTTTTTAGTTTTTGTGTAGAGTTTATTCTTTCCCAAACCTTCTTTGTGAACATATAATCAATAAAAAGATGATTGATATCCTTTGAATTGTGTTTACATAATACACACCGGCTTGGGCCTTCCCAACCCTTTTTCTTTAAGATGTCCCAAGTTAAAAAAAATTGTTCTGATGCCAACCAAATGAAAAGTTTGATCTTTAGCTGTATATCCCACTTCCAAATTTTATGCCTCCAACTATCCATATACGGAAGATTAAAAGTAGAAAAGAGAGCCATATAAGCATTTTTAACAGATAAAATGCCGAAAGAGTTACCTCTTGTCCACAATAATTGAACTGGGATGTCTCTGATGGTTGCTCCAGCTCCTATAAGTGCTTTACTAAATATATCCCATTCTTCTGCCAGGATACCATTAAATTCTAGGTCTGCGTTTCCGATCCAGTTCCCAATAAAATCGGGAGAAGCATGTTGAACCTTTGCTTGAGCTAGAACTATACTATTTTTCTTCTGAAGATGATCAATAAGATCCCGTGATAGTATAGATTTGACACCCAATCCCAGGATATGATCTCTACCTAAAGAGATAAGGTGACCAGATCTCGACAGCCAACTAAACCAGTGAGTAATGAGATGAACAGACTTTAACAGTTTATTCCAAATCCTAGAAGCAGAGTTTTCTTTGAAGGAGGTGGATCTGAACCTATTGACAATGGTTGTATTTTGAAGATATTTATCCTTAATAATTTTGTGCCAAATGCCATCTCGATTAAGAAAACACCATAGGGTGTTAGCATTCAGAGTTGTATTAAAGTGTATTAAGTTACGAAATCCCCAGCCTCCACAGGATTTAGGACGAGATAAAACATCCCACCTATAAAGGTGGTAGTGATTGGTTTCATTGTTCCCCTTCCACAGGAAATTGAACATTAATTTACGAATTTGTTTAAGAATTGTGCGTTGAATAAGCTCCAATGACATCTAGTGTATCGGTTGACTCTCCAGGACAGATTTGAGTAGGATATAACGGTCACCCAAAGATAAGCACTTATTGCACTAGAGGCCAATCTTTTTTTCCATTTTGATTAGTAACTAGTTCCAATCTGATGCCCGCTGCACACCAGTCTTTAAATGATATCCCAAGTATTTGAATCCTCTGTCCATAGCTAAAAAGGTGTAAGGTAGGAAGGATCTGTGTTAAGAACCAAATATCAATATAACATAGAAAAACCTCAAAAAAAGTACTCAACGCCTTGAAAAAGAGATAATTTCAGATAATAAGCCTCTTTGAGGGGGCAACCTCCTTTTACCCCACTTAAATGTTCAAGTA